>JAINUG010000178.1:1536129-1731129 GCA_029706075.1 Aldrovandia affinis | reverse complement strand
AGCAGATTTGGAAAAAATATCAGATGCATGACTCATATTTGAAGGCTATTATTTTTAAAAAAAACGTTAATATTCAACACGTCAGCGCAGCGAAGGGGCCCATTGCTATGGGGGGAGAGACGCTGTCGATGTGAAGCATCTTCGTGTATCCTGCGAGAAGAGAGAGGGGAGTTGTACAGCAGCGGGAGGGGGGCCGGGGGGGTAAGGGATGGAAGGCGGTGGCCAGCCAGTCGGGATCAACCAGCCAGCTCCTCCTGATGCTGCAACCGCGCAAGTGCTGTGCCGTTCGCTTTGCTACAGTACCCCCAACCCCCGCCCCTGCTCCCCACCCCCACCCCCACCCCCGCCCAACTAGCTCACACACATTCGTACGCACAGGCGCTCCTTTCATACCCCCGGGGCTCGGGGCACGCAGCGCCCGACCGATCCCCGTTGTCTTCGGAGCCCGTGAGAGCGAACAGCGCGCGGGGACTTCCCCCGAACAACAGTCCCAACGTCGAGCAAGTGAGAGACCATTCGTGTTAGAACCGCTACACGTGGCTTCCACGAAATACCATTACTTTCTTTCACAACACCGTCCAGAGAAAGAAGGCGGGTAATTAAAGAAAGGCACAAATCTTTTCAAAGCCTTTACAAAATGTTCTATTTTAATTAACCTCGAACTTTTGTGGTGTCGAAAATAAAGTCAATCGGAGCCTCTTGACAAGAAACGCACTTGTGCATAACATTTCACATCAGACTCTGTCGGTCTTGGGTAGTGCGGGTCTTTCATTCCAGATTTAATACCAACACAAGGGAGACAGCCATTCTACTTAGAAGAACGTTAGAATAGGCTACTACATTGCATTATATATCGCCTTTCAAGGAACCCAAAGCACTTTACAGTGGAGGGGGAAACTCAACTCAACCACTACCATTTTGTAGCACCCACCTGGGTTCATCCATGGTATCCATGAGAAGATACAGCTCACTCCTGTAGATGCCATTGTTGGCCTGCAGGGCCATTGTAGAATTGTGACTGGTTCCCCTTTTTCTTTTTTACATTTTGTTTCAGATTTTTTCCCCTTTTTCATCCAATTTGAAAAATGTCCATGGCCAATTGTACCCTCTATTAATTCAATCCCCCCCCAAACCTGCCACATGCAACTATGGGACCGGAGCCTCTACCCAGGGACCGGCAGTGACGTGGGCGGGCGAACCGCCTCCTTTCGAGACGGACTTCGCCGAGCCGTCGACCATGATTCCGATACCAACTGTGAAGCCTTCTGTACACACGGCGAGCCTGTGCCTGCTTCCCTACCCCCTCCCACGGGGAGGACAGCCAATCGCCGCCCCCTGAGCGGGACTCCTGGCCGCAGTGGACAACTTGCACTCCGGGCGGGTGCCTTTACCGTGACGCCACCCGGGGGGCCCCTTAAGTTCCCCTTTTTCAACTCAAACGCCAGTCTGCCTCCCAATGTATTTCACAAATGCACGACGGCTCTCAAAATCTAACAATCGACCCCTCTGAAATGAACAGTACATTTATAGCACATTGCACTCTACTCCTCGGAGTCTTCCAATGACAGCTCATCAACGGATGGGCTTCTTTAATAATTTAGATGTCCTTACTATAACCTCAGAAAGGGCCAAGGAGATGGACGATCTCAATGCAATTAGAACCGATCATATATTCTATTATAGCCACACAAAGCTGAAAAAAACCCTGGGCCCGGGTGGTTGCCTCATAGAAATGTAATAAGCAGTTTTCAAATAAATTAGCCCCCGCCTGTCACTTATGCTCAAAATGTTTCAGGATGCGATTGAGCAAGTCTCTTTATGGCCCACTTTGAAACAGGCCTCCATTTCCCTCTGGGGAAAACCAGGCCAGGACGCTTCACAGGTGTGTCTCGGGCTGTACAAACAGCCCACGCTCTGAATACTTCCCAATTTCACAGCTCTCACGACGGGGTTGTCCATTCTCTCCTCTCCTGTCCGCTCTGCAATAAAGCCCCTACACTCATTATTTTCCATTTTCAGGCGAGAAGCTGAACTTCTCGAAAAGTGAACGTTTTCCTCTTAATGACCTTGCAGTAGAAATTTCACAAATGTTTAATCAATCCGTCTGCAGCAGGGATCTCAGACTCCAGTCCTGGAGGGCCGCAAAGCACCTGCACATTTTTGTGTGGTTTCCTTTCAATCAGCAGCCAGTTTAAGCCTTGGGCACAGGAAGTGCAGTCTATATATTTGTTTTTTTTTCTTTCAGATTTTTTCCTCATTTTTTGCCCAATTTGGTAGCCAATTATACCCTCTATTTCTTTCGATTCGCCCTCCCCACTACCCCTCGTAACGGGCAAGCTAATTCCTGAGCCCAGCGATGATCCGCCTCCTCTGAGGCGAAATTCACCCACCTATTTTCTAGAGACAGCCTTCGTGCTTCTCGGCGAGCTCGTGCCGGCTCACCCTCCCCCCCCCGGGACAGACAGCTAATCGCCGCCCCCAATCGGGGCTCCCAACCAGGGCTGGACTGGCGCAGCCGGGTTTTGAACCGCGGCCGCAGTAGGCAACTTGCATTCCGGGCGAGTGCTTTGACCGTTACGCTATCCGAGTGCAGTCTCTTTAGCCAATCAATGACTTACATCAAGCACGCAGGGGCTGAAAACCAACAGACAGTGGAGGCTCCCCAGGACCTGAGTTTGAGATCCCTGATCGACAACATTCAGAGATTAATATCACCAACCCTTCATGACACGATTATTGGACCCATGGCAGGAAAGCTGAAATCTATACGGGCAGGGATGTGTCACAATAAACATTTCACCCCGATCGTTTTCTATTTCTTTGTTGGGCTGCCACGAGCTGCCAGAACAGCTTCAATGCGCCTTGGGGTAGATTCTACAAGCGCCCAGGAAATCTATTGGTGGGATGCAACACCATTCTTCCACGACAAATTCCATAATTTGGTGTTTTGTTGATGGTGGTGGAAAACGTCGTCTCGGGCGCTGCTCCGCAATTTCCCATAAGTGTTCAGTTGGGTTGGGATCTGGTGACTGAGACGGCCATGGCATGTGGTTTACATCGTTTTCATGCTCATCAAACCATTCGGTGAGCATGCTAGGCCCATGCACGCACTAGAACAGTGCCTTAACAGGATGCATACCGTGGGGCTCATCCACACACTAGAACAGTGTCTTAACAGGATGCAGACCGTGGGGCTCATCCACACACTAGAAAAGTGTCTTAACAGGATGCAGACCGTGGGGCTCATCCGCACACTAGGACAGTGTCTTAACAGGATGCAGACCATGGGGCTCATCCAGACACTAGAACAGTGCCTTAACAGGATGCATACCGTGGGGCTCATCCACACACTAGAAAAGTGTCTTAACAGGATGCAGACCGTGGGGCTCATCCGCACACTAGGACAGTGTCTTAACAGGATGCAGACCATGGGGCTCATCCAGACACTAGAACAGTGTCTTAACAGGATGCAGACCATGGGGCTCATCCAGACACTAGAACAGTGTCTTAACAGGATGCAGACCATGGGGCTCATCCACACACTAGAACAGTGTCTTAAACAGGATTAACCACCCAGAAGCCCCCACTCACACTTTTAAAATGAGATCCACAAGGCTGCAGTGTAGTGTAATGGTGAGGGAACTGGGCTTGTAACTCAGAGGTCACAGGTTCAATTCCCAGGTGGGGCACTGCTGTTGTACCATTGAGCAAGGTACTTAACCTGAATTGCTTCAGTAAAATATCCAGCTGTATAAATGGATTGTATGTAAAGAAATGTAAACTGTGTAACTAATTATTGAGTTCAGGTGTTTCAGCCACACCCATTGCCAACAGGTGCATAAAATCCAGCACATAGCCACAGACAAACATTTAGAATTCAGAATGGTTCGTAAGAGCTCAGTGACTTTAAACGCGGCACTGTCATAGGATGCCACCTTTGCCACAAGTCAGTTCGTGAAATTTCTGCCCTACTAGATGTGCCCCTGCACAGAGCCCTGACCTCAATCCCACTGAACACCTTTGGGAGGAATTGGGGGGGGGGGTTTGCAGGTGCTTCACAAAGATAGCCAATCAGCATCCTTCTACTTCCTCCTGCCTTTCATGTGACAGGAAGTACGCACACAAAGTTACATGTGAACACACACACACACACATAGCATGAAACTAGCCAGCTCAGTTTCCTGAGTAAACAATAATCAGCTTTTCTGGCGATATCAGATTAAGATGATGTCAGTGCACCAATATCCACAAAAGACCAAAAACGGGCCCGGCTGGTGGCGATGACCTCGCGTATGTGGTTATTCCTCATCTCTCCTGGAGGGGAAGGCATGTGCTTAATATGCACTCGAGAATAGGAGTCTAAAATAGCGTCCAACATTAGCACCGGGAGCAGGAGCCTTTGTAGGTCCAGGCTGTGGGAGCACAGAACACTCGCTCAGCTGTGTAATCGCGTTAGGATGACATCGCTGAACCGTGCGTTGCTGAGAGAGCGTGCAGTCTCCGTGCGCGCTTCAAACTGTGCTCTGATATGAGAATTCGGTCTCTGGAACACATGTTGGTAATGCACGTGGTAATGCACGTTGATACGTTACTGGACTCGCGCTTAACAATGTGTTAACCCGAGGAGGACAAGCCTGTTTTTATCCGAGAATAGAGACATCATACGCACCCTGAGGTGGGTTTCCCCCGAACGAAGGTTCGTCTTTCAGTCGAGAAATCAAGCTACGCACAAAAAGCTTCCATGGGCATAAGCGCACAATTTGCGCAGGATTACATTATTTATAGCGACAATATACTACTTTATACTAATAATATAAAACTTGAATTCAATAACAAAGACGATTTGACACTCATTAAATGTTTTAAAAAATAGCGTGATCGATTATAAAAAGAAACTAACAACAAAAAAATGAAAAAGCTGTAAAAACCTTTTCAAATTTTATGAAAAACGTCAGAATCACGTATAAATCAAGCAGGGAGAGGGCGCTATGGTGTCACGTTAACATTGTACGTAGACACAAGAAAGGACGTAGGTTTGATTTTGACATTGGCGGGGACACACATGGGGGACCCCCTCTGGAAGCTGAGGCGTTTTGCATTTATGATAGACGTCTGACCGCCATTTCATGATATCTAGAGCCTTATAGATAGTTATGGTAGCCAACACACTCATTAAAAGTGTTTTTTTATATGTCAATATGTTCCTGAGAAAATAATGACACAATTTTGATTATGTGAGCCAACAGCATTAATCTAGCTTCATGCGAATAGAATATATAAACAATCAAACGTTCATAATTGAAAAAAACAACACTGTTCAGGGATTGACATTAAGGTTTTTAGTCCCTTGTTCTATCAGGGACACGCAGACACACAGACACACAAACACGGGGGTGTAGCACAAAATAGTATTTTATATAGCATAGAATAGAATGATAATAGTATGAATAACAGGTATAATAATAATACATATAATATTGTTAACTACATATAATTGGAGTAATAACCAATACACAAACTACTACTATGACTACTGCACACTTATAATACATCAAAGGATGCTGACCCTGGCCTAGGCAAAGCATGGTGTATCAAATATAGCTGCGTGACTCTGCTACCACTGACCTATTTATCAGCATTCAGACATAATTTAGTTAAGAAATTGTTTGACAATACCCTGTCTACTTTCTTGCAAGGCGGTCTAGCAGGAAGTCTGGAGATGCTTTTTTTCTGTGCCTACTGATATACTCAAGTGTGATGTGTTTATTTCCCTCAGTACTGAATACAAGAACATGTTAATTAATTAATCCTTTACTCAAATTTGCCTGCTGAATGGAACTTTGAAGAGCACATTTTTGTTTTAAGGCAGGTACTGATGCTCTGTGAGAGAGCATCAGGCTTTAGGTTCTTGGAACCCGGGCGATAAGAGAGAGTGAAGATGAAGCGGTTAAAGGCACGGGAGAAGGCACAAGGGTGAAGCTTTTGGTCCCGAATGGCTCGCTGGGACAAGATGGCTCCTACTCCGACATCAGAGGCGTCCACTTCCACGATAGAGGGCAGAGGGATCAGGGTGGACCAGAACAGGGGTAGTGGTGAATCGTTGCTTGAGGTCCTGGAATGAATGGAATGTTGTTGGATCAGTTGTCCCCGGATAGTCCATGGTGGAAGGTGGAGATGATTCCACATGCTCTCAATAGCAAGTGTGCGGAACTCAATGGCATATTCTGCCACGCTGTGAGAGCCCTGGTGAAGTTCAAGAAGCCTCTTCGCCGCCTCCCGGCCACTCACAGGATGGTCAAAAACTCTCCTCATCTCGCTGGTGAAAGATTGGAGATCCCGGCAGTTATGAGTCTGCTGCTCCCAGACTGCTGTAGCCCAGGCCAGGGCCTTATCTGAGAGCACAGTGATAATGTAGGCCATCCTGGAGCGGTCTGTCAGGAACATAAAGGGCTGGAGCTCGAATATCAGGAAGCACTGAGTCAGCAACCCCCGACACTTGCCTGGATGGCCGTCGTACCTCTCTGGAGGTGGCAAGCGTGGCTCCCTAGTACTGGAGCTAATGGGAGCTGGAGGAGTAGGAGGGACAGGGTTGTGTGGTGGCTGTGGGGGTTGAAGCCGTTCAATTGCCATGGTAAGGGACTGCAGAGCTTCAGAGACATTCCGCAGCAACTGTTGTTGCTCCCCTATCAAGGCGCCTTGGTTAGCCAGAGCTATGCGAAAACGCTCCGCCTCTCCTGCATCCATAATTTGACTCTGTTTTACTAAAACGGGGGAAGAGAGATGGGACCCAGGCGCAGAGACGAAGCCAGAGGCAGCAATAAAATAAACTGAATTTTTATTCAACAGACGGAACTAACAAGAACAAAACTCACAATGGGAAGGAAATAAACACAAGAATAAACTAATAAAACACTTACACAAACCAAACACGTGTAGAACGACAAAAGCTCAAAATGGTAACACTGACTAGGGAAGAACCATTTAAGAGAGAGCACAGAACAAACAAAACAGGGGGCTTAAATAATGGTGAAAACAATAAAACCATTAACCAATTTTAAAATAAAACAATTAGGGAACACAAAAGTCAAATACCGCCCTCTGGCGACGAGCAGGAACCATTACATGGATAGTATGTACAGACGGTCATCACAGTAACACAGTGTACTTAAACACACAAACTGTTACTAATAGGATGGAGTGATGGAGTCAGTCTTCCTCACTTGCTTCTGATGAGCATGCTCGCCGGATCCTTCAGTAGGCAGAGCTTTGGCTCTTGTTACAACTAATGTACACAGCCCACAGCACTTCACACACACACAATGTTAGCAAGAAATAGCAAAGCCAATCAAATTAGCGATTTTGGGTTAGGGAGGTTGGACTCTGTAGTAGAGAACGAGATCTGTTAACCGTTTGTGTGCCGGATACATTGACGGACAAAACAATGTTTATATTGTCAATCAAAATTATTTGTAGGGACAATTAAGTAGTCGCTTGATATTGGTAGGATATTGGTATGTCCCTACCGTTCCTACCTAAATCTATGCCCTTGCCTCGCCCCACCCCCACGGCGCCTGCAAAAGGCTCGGTGCGAGGCAAAATTCGAGCCATTCGTCATGTTCAACAATATACTGTACATGGTGCGTATGATTCCAGGAACTGCCTGTGCAGATTGCTCTGAAATTGTGTGTGTGCGCGTGCGTGGATAACAGACTGAATTCCAGAACTGCATTGAATTTCCCATTTTTCCTGGATAGCGCAAGTCCTTTTCCCTTTGCTATCAGGACTCTGAGCTCCCTCCTCTAGCCCCCTCCTCACACACTACTGACATGCATTACCATGCACCTATTGTACATCGTTGTGTGTATTATGTTTTTGTGATATGTTGACTGTATCCCTGTATTGTGTCGTGATAATATGTGGATTGTCTGCTGTTGTCCATTTATGTATTTGTATTTGTATTTGTGCTGCAGAGTATAACATACTGTACCGGAAAAAAATTCCACCGGCCTTGGTCGTGTGGCTAATAAACAATCTATCGATCGATCTATCTATCTATCAAATCCTTGTTTTTAGGGGGGCACTGCTAATTCTGCGCTAGCGTCCAGTTTTATTTCCCACTGGAGTTCTCTAGTCTGACGCATGTTGGCTTGACGCAGGTTTTCAAAAGCACTTGACAACTGGAATAAATAGTCGTAGCATCTGGTTTTGACAGAATGAACATGTTTGGAAGTGCTGGATAACAGTCAGCAAGCAACATAATTTGCAGGTAAGGTAATTCTAGAAAAGCAGACGTTGCATATACACATACAATGTGTTTCTGGTGTGTGGGAGTGGAGCTTGTGTACATATTAAATACAGTTTTGCGTGTGTGTGCACGTGGTGTTTCTACTGCGAGTGCGCGAGGTCCTATCGTTTCAATACTACGTCTGGTGCACGTGTGAGGTTGGAGTGTTCTATGCGACATTTTTAGCAGGGTGAATTGGAGTGGGATTATGGTGACTAAAATGTATGCTGCCCTCCCGTGGAAAAATATGGGACAGCAGCTACCAAAAAAACAACAACTCAAATTGCGTATATTCTCTAAACTCGGCTAAGTAACGGCTAACGATCTCTTCCATCTAACGTTCATCCAAACAAGACAAATAAGTCTCAGTTATGATTCTGAATTCACCCCGATGGCTTTTCTATGTTAATCTGCAAAGTGTGTTTTTTAAATACTGAATGTATAAAATCTTGCAATCTACTTTTAGATTTAGATGTGTACACTTTCATCATGTAAAGTTAGATACTTTTTTTTCTTTTTCTTAAGGAAGCCTTTGCTTTTGGGAATGAAGCGTGTATTTCTTCTTCCTTGAGCAAAGTAAAATAATTAAATGGAGAAGGAGGAGGAACGTCTGACTCCACTCGTTCCTCCCGGGGTCCCGCCAGGTGAGGCTGGGGAGGAACCCCCAAAAAAAACAGGAAATAGTTGAAACGCCTCTGAAAACAAAGTCCTGCAGTCCTGCACTCCACAGGAAATAATGACTCATTTGGGCGACATTTAGAACTAATCAGGGTCAGGACACTAAAGAGATCTTAGCTGTAACTGACAAACTGTCTCAGAAGGAAATTTGAAAGACAGTGTGTGCAAATACAGAGTACGTATGAGCCTACAGTGTGCATGTGCAAATGCAGAGTGTATATATGTATGCAGCAGAGTGTCCACAGTCTCGTTGCCCTCCGGTCCCGTCTGATCACACGGCCGTGGGCAAGGGGACCTCGGCTCCGGTGCTGTCCGGCGCATACACCATCTCTGTGGCGGAGACGGACTCGCTGAGCCGCCGCCGCAGAGAGCGCTCGGTCCAGCCTAGGCAGGAGCAGCCAATCGGGGAGCGGGCCTTCCTGCCCAGCAGCGCGTAGAGCACGGGGTTGACCCAGCAGTGGAAGACGGCCAGGTTGATGGCGAGCGAGAAGCCCGTATACCACCACGCGGACCTGTGCTGCATCAGCTCCATCACCATAAAGATGTGGTAGGGCGCCCAGCACAGGACAAAGGCCAGGACGAACGCCAGCACCGTGTGGGAGAAGCTGGACAGGCGGGCGCGGGCAGCGGGGGACGCGCGGCGGACCCACGCCGCCATCAGGGCGCCGCTCACACTGATGGGCACCAGGAAGCCCACCACCAAGTGGACGGTCACCACGGCCATGTGACTGGCGCCGTCGTGGTGGGCGAAGTGGCACACCGTCATGCCGCCCAGGTCAAAGGTGTCGTGGTATATGAGGCCGGGGCAGCCGAGGGCGGCGGCCACCCCCCAGACCACCGCACACACCCCCCAGGCCCGGGGCACCGTGCGTGCCCTGTGGGCCCAGATCGGGTGCGCCAGGAGCAGGTAGCGGTCGAGGCTGAGCACCACGAGGAAGAGCGCGCTGGTGTACGTGCTCATCCCAGCCACGAAGGAGGTGAGCTTGCACGCCGCGCGGCCGAGCCGCCAGTGCCAGCCCTGCAGCATGGAGATGTCGATCAGCAGGAAGAGCGTGGACAGCAGGTGGCCGGAGGCCAGGTTCTGCAGCCACACGCTGCTCACCGTCCGCTTGCTCCTGAGCGCCGTCACCCACACGAGCAGTCCGTTGCCCAGGATGCCCAGGACGAAGGACAGGCTGTAGACCACCATAGAGACGATGCGCAGCGCATCATGTGGGGTGTGGTCCCCAACCCAGTCATCAAAGTAGGCCACCCCCCAGTAGTTGTTGTGGGAGTAGTTGGCGCAGTCATAGTAGTAGTCTGTGAAGTCCATGCAATCCATCGCTCCACCGTTGGTGACGCCAAGTGAGTCAAGTCGAAACTAAAAACAAGAAGTGCATCCGTGAGCTTGGGAAGATCCGTTTTTCCAGAGAAGCAACACTTCTCCTAATCGCACACTCTAACTATTGTCCTCGAGCTTGTCGTCTCAACACGACTGTGTCCGGAGTGTGGTCAATTTACCTTATGCCTTAATCCTGTTCACACATGCCCTGCTCTAACCCAGTAGTTGCGTATGCATGTTTCTCGCGTATCTCATCTGTGTGAATTCCACAATAATACGAATTCCTACCCCACCTTCTTTCTCTCGTCAGCTTATTTCGTCACTAGTTAGTTAGTTATATTTGTAGTATTGATGTTCTACCCCAGGCGGCTGTAATGGATTGTTAACGGTCAGAACTTAGCTGCTCTGGTAGTATTATGGTCATTCCTTTCCCTCCATGCCAGCAGGGGCGGTGTGGGGGGGTGGCTTAATGGGCTTAAGCCCCGAATGTTTTTCGAAAAGCCCCGGAACTTTTGTAATAAAATGTATTATTTATTTTAATAACCACACGACGTGTGACATTTTTCCTCCCTAGTCTTTCTTCTGACTCTGTAATGTAATGGAACGAAGTACCGCGATAAACCACTGGACACCACAGTCCTGCATCGTGTATGCCTTGGCTCTGTCCGTGGACTAAGCCCCGAATGTCTTCAGCCCCTAGCAGCGCCCCTGCCTGCCAGGGCCTAGCACAGATGGTGAGAGTAGAGGGGGTTCTCTGCACTCGTCCAATACATACTCTGTATTTGCACACACTGTCTTTCGAATTTCCTTCTGAGACAGTTTGTCAGTTACAGCTAAGATCTCTTTAGTGTCCTGACCCTGATTAGTTCTAAACGTCGCCCAAAGAGCGTCTGCTAAATGCTTAAAATGTAAATGTAAATGTACTGCAATTCCTTGCTGACAGGCTTACCCCACCCGACAATGTATTTTGCTGAACTGATCAAATGCGAACTAAAACAACCCTTGAGCTCAAAAGAAGATTCCGTTGAAAAATTGTAACTTTTTCTAACGATACAGTATCGCACAAGTATCTCTTTACTGGCGATGAGAACAACGGTCTGTTTTCGAATTGTTACCTGGGTATGCCGAGGACTGTAGCCCGTGCAGCCTACTTGATATACACTATATGGCCAAAAGTCAGTGGACACCTGACCATCACACCTACACTATATGGCCAAAAGTCAGTGGACACCTGACCATCACACCTACACTATACGGCCAAAAGTCAGTGGACACCTGACCATCACACCTACACTATATGGCCAAAAGTCAGTGGACACCTGACCATCACACCTACACTATATGGCCAAAAGTCAGTGGACACCCGACTAATTATTGAGTTCAGGTGTTTCAGCCACACCCATTGCCAACAGGTGCATAAAATCCAGCACATAGCCACAGACAAACATTTAGAATTCAGAATGGTTCGTAAAGAGCTCAGTGACTTTAAACGTGGCACTGTCATAGGATGCCACCTTTGCCACAAGTCAGTTCGTGAAATTTCTTCCCTACTAGATGTGCCCCTGCACAGAGCCCTGACCTCAACACCATTGAACACCTTTGGGAGGAATTAGAACGCCGATTGCGAGCCAGGCCTTCTCGTCCAACATCAGTGCCTGACCTCACAGATGCTCTTTTGGCTGAATTTGGCTGATTTTGGACACACTCCAAAATCTTGTGGAAAGCCTTCCCAGAAGAGTGGCAGCTCCATATTAATGCCCATGGTTTTAGAATGGGATGTCCAACAAACTCATATAGGTGTGATGGTCAGGTGTCCACTGACTTTTGGCCATATAGTGTAGGCTATAAGTTATCGTGTGTGTATGTGTGTGTGTGTGTGTGTGTTCTTACCTGTAAATCGTCCCAGTCGATGCTCCGATCTTCTTGGAGTCGGAACTACGAAGACAAGAATATAAACTATCTCAGGGAACAATGTTTTTAAAAAAGTTCTGTATTATCGTTATTTATTTATTTATTTTGATTCGTCAGTCTTTAAAAATATATATTGCTACAAACATTTTTACTCCTCCCGCGGCGTTTATGAACGTGTCCAACGATGCTGTTTCTGCTTCCAGCAGAAGAGTTTCACTGTGTGGAAAAGATTCTTGCTTTTCCTTTAAGTAGGCGCGTTCCGCTGATGCGCGTCCCCGCAGCTCCGCACGGAAGAGAATGCCGGGTCTCCAGTTTGAGCTGTGATCTGACGCTATGTTGCGCGTGACAGAGTGAGAGCCGCATGGGTGCGGGGGTTGTAGATTTAGTCTTTATTTTCGAAGGGCAGAGCATGGCAGAGTGCGGGGCAGCCAATTGCCTGTGGAAGAAACAGACATTTGCGGGGGAAACTTAGAGGATGAGTTCACAGTTATAGCTTTGAACCTAGTTGCAGCTCCTGTTCAACCAAGTTAACATACTATAAGTAGCAGGCTCTTTCCCTCAGAATCGCAGAGCGATTTTTTTCATCCCAACAGCACCCGCGGTAAAATCGCCACTGCTCTTATCCATCCTGGGATGAGTATCAGTCTCAGTGAGGGAATGTGTGACGTGTTGTGTCCCTTGTACATTTGTGTGTGTTTTGATCATAATTGTGATTTGTATAAGACTAACCAGTAGTCAACTTTCCAGGTTTAGGCAGAGGGTATCGCTACCATGTACTTTGAGGTCAGTCGTAGCACGCTGACCTACTGCTTTTATCTGGTGCGGCCTAAAACATGTCAATTTAAAACTGGAAGGTTTTATTTTATTAGAGGAGAGGATTAAGAACCACTGAGTTAAAGTGTGCGATTAGGAGAAGTGTTGCTTTCTCTGGAAAACGGATCTTCTTGTTTTTACTTTCGACTTGACTCACTGGATGTCTGCCAAGGCGTCACCAACGGTGGAGCGATGGAGGACTTTGACTACTTCACAGAATTCATTGGCAACTCCTCCCACGACTACACCGCCAACTTCTTGTCCGACCACAGAACATGAATATACAGAAATAATATAACATAGAGTAGAAGAGCCATCGGGGTGAATTCAGAACCAGAACTGAGATTTATCTGTCTTGTTTGGATGAACGTTAGATGGAAGAGTTCGTTAGCCGCTACTTAGCCTGGCCAAAAATGTTGGGAGCTGCTCTCCCATAGCCTATTTATCCACGGGAGGGCAGCATACATTAGTCACCATAATCCCACTCCAATTCACCCTGCTAAAAATTTCACGGAACACTCCAACCTCACACGTGCACCAGGCATACCATCGAAAGGATAGGACCTCGCGCACTCGCAGTGAACACGTGGACACACACGCAAAACTGTATTTAATATGTACAAGCTCCACTCCCACACCATAAACTGTATATGCGAAGTGTACTTCTGCCTCATTCAACTGAACAAGGCTTTCCTAGTATTACATTACCTGCAAATTATGTTGCTTGCCGACTGTTCTCCAGCACTTCCGGTCGTGTTTTCAGCAATTTTGCTAGCCAGCTGTGGCGTGAACACATGCGGTTGTTTAAATCTGCTATAAATGATGTTCATTTGGTTAAAACCAGACGCTACGACTATTTATTCCAGTTGTCAAGTGCTTTTGAAAACCTGCATCAAGCCAACATGCGTCAGACTAGGGTACTCGTGGTAAATAAAACTGGACGCCAACGCAGAATTAGCAGTGCCCCCTAAAAACAAGGACTTGCGCTATCCAGGAAAAATGTGCAATTCAATGCAGTTGTGGAATTCAGTCTGTTATCCACGCACGCGCACACACAATTTCAGAGCAATCTGCACAGGCAGCTCCTGGAATCATATGCACCGTGGGTGGATTGTTGAACGTGACACGGTTCGAGTTACGCCTCACGGCGGTGGGAGCTCCGCTAGGCTTTGAGCCTCCACACACAGCAGAGGCTCAAACAGCACAGAACATGAAGCCCGGACCAGAAACACCAACACACAAAGGACATTTGCGTTCAAGTGCTTTTTATTGCGTGACAGCAGTGCGTGTGTGTGTTGGGGGGTGGGGATTCATTAGATCTTATTGAAGGCGGCGACATCCATGGACTGCACGTAGTCCTCGAAGGCGGTGATCTGCTCCTCCAGCTGGTCTGTGCCGACCTTGTCGTCCTCCACCACACATCCGATCTGCAGCTTCTTGATGCCGTAGCCCACCGGGACGAGCTTGGCTGGGGGTGGGCGCAAACATTACAGGGGCCACTCATCACATTCACATGTTGATAACCCAAAACTGATGACAGTAATTGGGATCAATACTTAAACGCTTGTCTTCTGCCCAGCGCCTAGCGACGGGAGAATGAGGTATGACGACACAATGGGTGGAGCTACAATTAACTAACTGACTCGTCTGAACCAGTCAATGATTTGCTCTTCACAACACACCGATCGGTTCAAATCTGACTCCACCCATTTTTGGTGGCATCACCTGATTCGCAAAGGATTTCTAAAATGTAGAAATAGAAGTTAAATGTAGGTATTGAAAATATAAAAAGCTGCAAATAATAATAATAATTATTAATAATTATACAATATCAGAAATGATACTCGAGTGGCAGTGGATAGCGTAGCGGTCTAATGCACCACATCTTGGCTTGTCTGATACGAGTGCGCTGCCTGTGAGGGACGCGGTTCGAAACCGGTCTCTGCCAGACCAGCCCTGGCCGTTAACCCCGATCGGGGGCGGCATTTGGCTGTCCGCCCCAGGGAGGAGGGGGGTTAGCAGTCTCGAGTTCGCCGTGAAGCTCGTATGGTTGTCTCCAGAACGTGGGTGGACAAATTCCGTCTCAAAGGAAGCGGAGTTCGCTGCCCTCGGAGAAATCGCTTGACTCGCCCACGAGCGGCAAACTCATGTGGGGAGGGCAAATCGAAATAAATAGAGGGTATAGTGGGGGCCACTAAATTGGGAGAAAAACAGGAGAAAAAAAAAAAAAAAAAAAAGATACTCAAATCTGTACCCCCAAAAAGTCCCTGCATCAGCCTAGCTATAACCACAGGCGCACAGGCTCCACTTACAGGCGCCCCACAGCAGGCCGTCCAGCTCGATGGACCTCACGCACTCCTCCAGCTTCGCCATGTCCGTCTCGTCGTCCCACGGCTTCACATCCAGCAAGATGGACGACTTGGCAATGAGCGTGGGCTCTGCGGGCGGGGCGGGAACAGGCAGGACATTTGACATTTCAGGCATTTAGCAGACGCTCTTATCCAGAGCGACTTACATGATGTGCATTAATACATGGTATGGATAAATCATTGTTCCCGCAAGAGATCAGCGTCGTAATGATCAAGTCTCAGGTAAGTTCCAAGTCACCATGTTCAGGTCAGGTCAAGTCAAGAGTCCCAAATTTCAGGTGTCAAGTCCTCAAGTCACATTCAAAACAAGTCTCTCGAGTCATCCAGCTCAAGTCCAAGTCTAGTCCCAGGTCACAGACATGCAAGTCCAAGTCAAGTACTTTTATTTCTTGCAGGTCAAGTCTGAAGTCATCAAAATTGTGACTAGTCACGCGACTCCACAACTCACGCAAGCACGCACGCACCCACCCAATATCCCACCCATCCTCACAGCTCTGGTGCGATCAGATTAAAGAAGTGTCCATCACAGATCAGCCGAAAGATGGTGAAAGGATCATCATTGCACCAGCGGACGACCACAGACAACGGGAATCGCCCGTTGCCACTGCTGCTATGGTGACCACATGCAGTTAAAACCTACTTTTGGACTTCTTGGCATTGTAGGCGGCAAGCCTCTCCTCCTTGAGCTTCAGGGCCTCCTCGCTCTCCTGGGGGGGACAATTAAAGTCATGATTTGGGGGCGGGTGAGGTGGGGCAGGGGCAGGCTCATAAGCAGTGACAGCTGGTCGCAGGTCAGACAAATAAGCATCCATCACAAAGAAATTCAGTCGAAAGATGGTGAAAGAAATCATCATGTAGACCAGCTCCCCCTCCCAACCCCCATCCGTCTCAAATCAGTACCAAGATAATTCACTGACCTTCACTGAGCGTCTTACTCATTGACCACCCCCCCACCCCTGGAAAACCCTCACCCACACATCAGAATCTAAGGAGCGTCACCAGAATTTGCAAGCAGGTGACCCGTGCGAGAAGCGTTGCCAGCAGTGCCGCATTGGAATACAGGGACCGTGGCAACCCTACGTCACACCACAGCTACTAAAAAAACCAAACAGCCAGCCCATAAATGAAGGTCAGTGAATCTGCCCCCGTAAACACCCCGGCACCCCCCCCCCCCCCCCCTGCCACTAACCTCCTCGTCAGAACCGAACAGGTCGATGTCATCATCGTCGTCGCCATCATCGTCCTTCGACTCTTCGACATTGGTGGCGTCCTCAACTCCCTCTGGACCGTACTGGCCCAGGACCTTCTTCACCCCGGGAAGGCTGTGAGAATGAGGGGAGGGAGGGCACCAGTCAGAGGCACAGCACAGCTCAAGGAGCCCTGGCTGAAACACAGCCTAGGCTGATCAGTGAGGTAAGGGTGTGCATCACACGTAGGTCAGGCGAAAGATGGTGAAAGAATCATCACACAGCCCTGGAGGGGGGGAACGACAAGCCACCGCAGTGGCAAAGCCGTACTAACCTCGCCTTCTCCTTCTGGTAGGACTTGATGTGGTTGTACCAGCGCAGCGCATGGCACAGGTCTACGTCGGGGGCTCCAGAGAGGGCATCGAACACAGCAACGTCGGCCTGGGACGGCACGTACCTGCCAAACCGCCAGATCAGGTGAGGTGAGCAGCAGAGACCGACAGGAGCACAAGCGCCCCTCCCCCCACACACACACGTTCACTATGACCCGGATTCAGTCGGGACTCAACCGTGCATCGCGATGCAGAAATGATATTTCTATGAAATCACAGCCGGAAGTTATAGCCAGGGCCACACGTACAAACGCAAATGGATGAACGCACTTATATTTACATTTTAAGCATTTAGCAGATGCTCTTATGCAGAGCGACTTACAAAATGTGCATGGTAAGAACAATCATAGTTCGCGCTTGCCACGAAGACACGGGGAATGGGGCAGCGGAGCGCAATGGGGGTGGGACTAAGATCAATTGCACACAAAAAAGGTGTTCTATAGCCAGTTGAATTCTCATAACTGAAAAAGCATACGTTTACCTGGGAACGAACGTTAGGGCAAAATGTCCTACACAGAATGACCGTTTAAGATTTGTAATACCGAGGCATTAGTCAATTAGCCAGATACTTCGTGGCTGAGACCGTTTTTCGAAACCCAAATGCTCGGTGGCCGTTATCAGTATGAATTCATACAGCTAAATTAATATCTTCAATGGAAGCGGGGCAGGATCACATTGCAACAGGTATGGAAAACAACGTTGGGTAGCGTACGATCGCTAGTTTAGGCTGACGAAGAGAACGTTGCAATTGAACAGGACATGAGACACGTCAGACTTACGGTCCTGCTAGCCGCAAGTTAGGCCGCAAGTTAACGACGTCAAAAAAAAGCAAGAAAATGCATTGATATTTTAACATCGGCGTGCTTAAGGGTCTACAGAAAACTGCGTATTGAAAACTAACAAGCCATCAGATGTATATGCACAACACAAAACGAGGGCCTATTGGCTAACATGCTAACGCGTTAGCCGAACTTCATCCATCGCCCGAGCGCCCACGGCGCGCATTCCTTGCGGCAGAAAAGACAGCAGACGAGCGGATTTAACCAGAGAGGTTGGCGAACAGAAATATCACGGTAAGTCACAATACCAACCCTTCGATATAGCTTTTATCGGCCAAAAAGTCATTCAAGACCTTAAGTCCGCTGGGGGTTTTCAGATCTCCGAAGCCCATTGTGAGTAGTGAGTGAAACAGACCTCGTGCTTCGCCGCACTTCTGAAGACGAGAGGAAGGGACAAGGGACGATGGGAGGTGGAGTCAGAGACTTTATACCGGTGACGAACTACAAGCCCCTCCTCTCTTCTCCAAGACCTTGGCGGGGGAGCTCCCCCGCGGTGGACACTAACGAAGTACATTTACTTTACTTTTACTTATTGCTGTACTTAAGTATATTTTCAAGTATCTGTGCTTACTTAAGTATTTCCATTTTTACTTTTATTTTTACTTTCACTCCCCTGCATTTCAAAGGCAAATGGGGTTAAATGTAAGACTTTTTACTTTTGATCAAGGGTATCTGTACTTTGACTCAAGTAAAGGGTTTGTGTCCTTCGTCCACCACTGTATATATATATATATATATGTATATCGAAGTGGCCAATACATTTCAAGTTATGCATATTGTTGACGTCTGTGTTATTGTAAAGCTTCGGCAACGAGAAAAGTTCCAAAACCCTCGGTGTTCTGATGGAGTTGTGTATGAGTTTCATGATGATTAGTATGAAATTGACACATTTACCTGGACTGTGTGTGATGCTTTTGTGTTCAAGGAAAAGATACTTTGAACGTTTGGACAATAATTCTGAATTATTATTACATAATATATTAGCTACACGGGAGAATCAAAAGCATGTTAGAATATGTCATTAACAGGGTTCCCACTCAAATCAATTTTCTATTTTCCATGACATTTCAATGACAAATGTAAGGTTTTCAATTACAGGTTTTTTGCGACTGACGCAATAATGGACTTTACTTTCATAACTTAACACGTTTTGTTGCCGGTGCAAATACACATCTCATTGTGTGTGTGTGTGTGTGTGTGTGTGTGAGAACAGTCTTGGCAGGTGGCAGCGGAACAGACATTTTGCGGTAACGTTACCAGAAAATAGAAATATTTATATACAACGTTACATGGAATCAGACATTTCCATGACATAGAGCTTTTTCATCAATTGTCAATTTTTCTAATAATTTTCAATGATTGTCAAGGTTTTTCCATGACGTGTGGGAACGCTGAATTAAAATCTGACACACAGGGAATCAAGAAAAGATAATGAATCTATACTAGAATAGATTTGATAACATAATTGTAATATGTTATATGATACATATATGTATCAGTAACCCTTAAAAGATCAAATAAAACGCATGTATTGTGCATTTAATGCATACATGTGATCATACATAACATAATGTATACAATGATTTATCATACCATGTATTAATGCATTAATCTTGTAAGTCACTCTGGATAAGAACGTCTGCTAATGCTTAACATGTAAATGTAAACAATGTAAATTGTATTTATAATGACAATTAAATTAATCTATAATCCAAACAATGTGTGACTAAAAGCACACATTTTAAGAACAATGTAAGAATATAAGAACATAACGTTCTTATATTAAGAAATATGTAATATTGAAGGATATATAATACCATATAACATTGTGATAAAACAAAACAATCAATAGCATAAAAACGTAACCTCTGATTGGCCTTCGTGTTTGCACAGGAAGTGTAGTTATGTGTTGAAAGGTTTTTAGATTATGTGAGTTTTGTAAAATAGAAAATACCTCTTTATGATGTTTGTGGTGATTCACGTTCATTGTAATCTGTCACCAAATTGTATTTAATGCAAATTTGACAGATATTTAAAAGCACGAATGTCGACTATTAAATGAGCTAATCGGACATTTCCGTTGTAACGGACGGAGATATACGAAATAGGTCGCTATTTGTGTGCGCAACAGTGACGCTGTTCTGGTTCAGGAAGCCAAATAACAAGGTATGGTCTGTTTTTACTGTGATGGCTGTTTTGCTAAAATAAAATATACAGCTGGGAATTGGAATTGTCATATAGACGTGTCAATGAGCGAAAGTGTTAGGTTGTGAAGTCCGCTAGTACCATCTAGCTGTCATTAGATGAGCTACCTAGTAAGTAACTAATGTGATGTCCCATCTCATCTGTGCTTGTTGACTTGCTGTCAGCTAACTAGTTGTGCATGTGTGTTGTGCATTTGTATAGTTGCGACAGAGTAAAGGGGATCACAGTTGGCTTGTAAAGTTATGTGCTGCTAATTATCAAACCAAACCTAATACAGTTAGCTTGTCAGTTATTTAGATAACCAGCTAGGCGTTGTTAAAAAGTACAACTTTTACAACAACAATTATACAACTCGTTAGCAAAGCTAGCTAAGAAATGTATAGGTTTGTTCGTAGACAACCGCTGTGTTGGTAACTACGTCACACTACGACCCGAGTGATGGAGCAAGCTAGTTAACGTTAAGACTAGGACGGTTCAAATATATTCATATTATTTGAAAGTAGGTTTTTTAGATCTAGGCTACACACATTTCGCCAAACGTTACACTTCAAATTGCATAACTGCGTGTTGTCAATTAGCTAGTCGAATAGTTCGCCATTGTTAGTTGCGTCTTTACGCAAACGGTAGCTGCTGTGCTGTGTGTGCTGAAGGAAACAGCTGTAGTCCTCTGGCTGGGTGGGTTGTGTATCATGTCAGATATTGAGCTGGACAGTGCCAGAAGTCGAACTGTAACTGTAAATGTGAGTCAACGGCCGCAACGTTGATCTGACAACATCTCACACGCTGCAGTAACGTTGCGTCGCTTTCTGATAAACAGTGTCTAGGGTTGCCAGATCAGATGGGTCATTTCCAGCCCAACCACAGCTTAAACCAGCCCAAATTCAATAAAAAGCAGCCCAAATAATAACTTTGCCAGAAAACCATGTAAACCATGTAACCCATTCCATGCGCAATAGAAAACACATAATAATGCTTACAAAGCTTCATATCTGCAACAAATAACCAAAGATAAAATGTTAAATATGACATATTACAATGTCTTGTGTTTCCCTCCTAGCGTCAATGCAGCGTCTGCCAGCCGTTAGCCGAGCGCTAGCCGGAGTGGTCCAGGCCAAGGGCGGGGCGGTGCTCACTAATGATGGTAACTAGTACCAGTGTGTTTTTGGGATCGTGAATGGTTATGCTTGTATATATATTTTTTCCTGCCTTTTAGCTGCATGTCATCTCTCCCTACCAGGGCCAGATTGACGCATAGGTTGACGAGGCCTGGGCCTAGGGCCCAAAGGTTGCATGGGGCCTGGAATTATGTAGAAAATATTAATATTTATATTATTATTTATATAATTCATATTACACTTACGCATCTAATAAATATATGTTCATCACACAAGATCCTTATTATTATTATTAGTAGTAGTAGTCATAAAAAATAAATACCGCAATTGAAATCATATCTCCAATCTAACGTTAAATCTAAGAACTCCATATCCCAGAATGCCATGCCGGAGGGGGATTGGGGGGCCCAAAGCGGAGGTGGGGCCTAGGGCCCATGAACATCAAGATCCGGCCCTGCTCCCTACCCCTAAGAAAGGGGACCGTACTGATCCAGGAAACTATAGGCCTATTAGTTTAACTTGCATCATATGCAAAATATTAGAATCTATTATTAAAGATAAACTAGAAGTATTTCTAGAAAATTACAACATCCTAAGGGATAGCCAGCATGGTTTTTGCAAGGGTAGGTCATGTCAGACAAATCTGCTGACATTTTTTGAGGAAGCAACCAAGTGTCTGGATGAGAGAAAGGCATATGATATTATATACTTAGATTTCCAAAAAGCATTTGATAAGGTGCCACATGACAAACTCATTATCAAAATGAGAGCAGTAGGAATTACAGGTGGCATTTTAGAGTGGGTTCGGAACTGGTTACTGGATAGAACACAAAGGGTAGTAATAGGCGGGATCTTATCCGAGGAGGGTATAGTGGGAAGTGGAGTTCCGCAGGGATCGGTGCTGGGACCACTGCTCTTTATCATCTACATAAATGACATTGATATGGACATTGAAAGTACATTAGTTAAATTTGCAGATGATACAAAACTGGGAGGCTTAGCAAATAGTCAGGAATCTACTAAAGTAATCCAAGACGATCTGAATAGAATCCAGAAATGGGCAGAAACCTGGCAAATGAAATTTAATATAACTAAATGTAAAGTTCTACATGTGGGGAATAAAAACATAGGACAGGATTATTTTATGGGAGGTAGAAAACTAGAATGTGCACACGTAGAAAAAGACCTAGGAGTCCTAGTTGATCAAAGCTTGTCAGGGACTGGTCAATGTGCGGTAGCAGTTAAAAAAGCCAACAGGATGCTGGGATACATAGCCAAGAGTATAGAGTACAAATCGAAGGAGATCATATGCACCCTATACAATGCCCTTGTTAGGCCACACTTGGAATATTGTGTGCAGTTCTGGGGACCGCATTACAAAAAAAGATATAGATGCGCTGGAAAAGGTCCAAAGACGGGCAACCAGACTGATTCCAGGCATAAAAGACAAGTGTTATGAGGAAAGGCTAGAGATGCTTGGACTGTTCAAGCTTAGTAAAAGGAGACTTAGGGGAGATTTGATTGAGGCTTTTAAATTTATTAAAGGAATTAACAAAGTGAATTTTAGGAAATTATTCAAGTTGAGTTCGGTTAGCAGAACGAGGGGGCATAAATGGAAACTGACAAAGGGTAAATTTCACACGGACACTAGGAAATATTTTTTCACACAGAGAGTGATCAATGCGTGGAATAGCTTGCCTGGACATGTAGTAGAGGCTGAGACACTAGGGGTATTCAAGGCTAGGCTCGATCCAGTGTTAGACACTCTAGCCTTTGGATAAACTAAGCATGTGAGCAGATTAGTGGTAGGAACGGACGAGCAGTGTTGGGCTGAATGGCCTGTTCTCGTCTCCCCCTTATGTTATGTTATGTTATGTTACCCCCTCATCTTTGGTGCCAGTGGTAGGTCTATGTCCTCCCGGCGAATTTCCGTTCTTAGGTTACCCGAAGGATATAAGGCCCGGTTTGGGCCCGGTTAGGGAATGGCGCCAGGCCTTTAGCGACATGGCAGGTGAGATCCTGGGTGCTCATGGTAACGCAGGTGGACATTATGAGAATTGACTGGAACACTCGCGACATGTTTACGGACGTGAGTCGCCACGTGGTGAATAGGGAGAACCATGTGAATAACGGTCGGGGATGCTGAAGAGCAGAAGAGCCTCGTGGTGGATGACGGGAGTTGAGGCCGTGTCTGCTTCCTGTCTTTCAGTCCGCCGAGCCGCCACGGCCGCCGCAGCGGCTGCCAGTGACTTGGTGGAGGTGTTTGTGGACGGGAATCCCGTCATGGTGGAGCCGGGGACGACAGTGCTTCAGGTGACCAGCTTCTCCTTTCTACAGGCCGGTCTGTAACAGTATCGCGCTTGTCTTTTTATTAACTAAGTCCAAAACACTCTCTCTTTTCTCATTTCAGTAGAAATAAAG
The DNA here is from genome assembly GCA_029706075.1 of Aldrovandia affinis. Lineage (NCBI taxonomy): Eukaryota > Metazoa > Chordata > Actinopteri > Notacanthiformes > Halosauridae > Aldrovandia > Aldrovandia affinis. The sequence continues at coordinate 1,707,594 of JAINUG010000178.1, read as the reverse complement.
GGTGTTGAGAATGTCTCGTGAGCAGAATGGTGCGTGAGGGCTTTGCTTCCTGTAAGGTGACTGCTGGTCCCCGTTCTCCGTGCAGGCGTGCGAGCAGGTCGGCGTGCAGATACCGCAGTTCTGTTACCACGAGCGCCTGTCCGTGGCGGGGAACTGCCGCATGTGCCTGGTGGAGATCGAGAGGGCGACGAAGGTATCCGAGCGTCAGTGGTGTATGAGCCAGAGTGGGCTTGCGTAGTCTCGCGAGGCCACGGTGTTACCGAGGTGACACTGATAAGACCGGTGGCCCAGCCTTGGGTTCACATGATTCCCTCAGCATTGTGCTGGTTTTGTGTGTGTGTGTATTTTTTTAATTTTTTAATTTAAATTTCCGATTTTTCTGTTTTTCTCCCCAATTTGGAAGTCAATTATACCCTCTACGTATTTCGATTAACCCTCCCCCACAAACCCGTCTCTACGGGGCAAGCGACTCTCCGAGACCGACGATGACGGAACTCATTGACCCCCTTTCTGGAGACACCCTTATGTGCTTCACAGTGAGTTCATGCCGACCACCCTCCCCCTCCCTCACAGCCAAATGCCGCCCCCGATCGGGGCTAGTGGCCAGGGCTGGTCTGGCAGAGACAGGTTTCGAACCGCGTTCCTGATAGGCAGCTCACACTCGTACAGGATAAGCCAAATACGTGTGCGTTAGACCGGTACGCTATCCGCCAGCCCCTCAGTAGCTCATTTTGTCCACTGAACGATGATTGGAGGGAATGTGTGGTCTCTTTTCAGCCCGTGGCTGCCTGCGCCATGCCAGTTATGAAAGGCTGGAACATTCTGACCAACTCTGAGAAAACAAGGAAAGCCAGGTAAGGCCTACCTCTGTCCCACCTGTGCTTTGGTGTCTTTCCTCTCTGAAAGATTGTTGAATAAAAAATGTTATTGAAAGACTCACTGGAAATATAATAAACATACCTTTGAAAAAAAATTATTTTCAAAATTTGTTTCAGGTTTTTTCCCATTTTTCCCTATCCTTTGATTTGTACCCTTGTCTGTCCCGGCAGAGAGGGCGTGATGGAGTTCCTGCTGGCCAATCACCCTCTGGACTGCCCAATCTGTGACCAAGGCGGAGAGTGTGACCTGCAGGTGATTGGTTTGTTAGTACTGAAGCTAAGCAGAGCTGGGCTTGGTCAGTGCTGAAGCTAAGTGGGATTGGGCTTGGTTAACACCCCCGGTTCCCCTGAAATCGTGGCTCGCTCTGAACTGGGCTGCTTGTCTGCTTGCCTGCTTGCCACAGGACCAGTCCATGATGTTTGGCAGCGACAGGAGCCGCTTCACTGACGGGAAGAGAGCCATGGAGGACAAGAACATCGGCCCCCTCATCAAGACCATCATGACCCGCTGCATCCAGTGCACACGCTGCATCCGGTGAGCCGGGCCTCTGATCGCCCTCCACTCCACGCACTGCTGACCTAGTGCGCACTCCACACACTGCTGAGCTAGTGCGCACTCCACACACTGCTGACCTAATGCACACTCCACACCCTGCTGAGCTAGTGCGCACTCCACACACTGCTGACCTAATGCACACTCCACACCCTGCTGAGCTAGTGCGCACTCCACACACTGCTGACCTAATGCACACTCCACACCCTGCTGAGCTAGTGCGCACTCCACACACTGCTGACCTAATGCACACTCCACACCCTGCTGAGCTAGTGCGCACTCCACACACTGCTGGGCTAGTGCGCACTCCACACAGGGACCGGCTCACTGCTGAGCTAGTGCACACTTTATGTAGGAACAAGTTCACTGCAAGTTCAGTCTTCACACTGAATTACAATGGACACCCACAGTGTAGAACTGAGTCTTTGAGGAGTGTTCACTGAGGATTTCAGTGTGTTCTCTCTCTCTCTCTGTTGCAGCTTTGCCAGTGAGATTGCGGGTGTGGAGGACCTGGGCACCACTGGCAGGGGGAACGACATGCAAGTGGGCACCTACGTGGAGAAGATGTTCATGTCTGAGTTGTCAGGGAATGTGATTGACATCTGTCCCGTGGGAGCGTTGACCTCAAAGCCCTACGCCTTCACCTCCCGCCCCTGGGAGAACAGGTGCTCATGGCCACGCAACACCACGCTACACAATCCTACACCATACTACACAATACTACACAATACTACACAGCACTCTACAACACTATACAACTCTACACAGCACTACCCCACACTGCACAACACTACACCACACTACACAATGCTACACAGCAGTATGTGAACAGACTATTGTGTGTGTGTGTGTGAGAGAGAGAGTGAACAGAGTATTGTGTGTGTGTGTGTGTGTGTGTGTGTGTGAGTGAACAGAGTATTGTGTGTGTGTGTGTGTGTGCGTGTGTGTGAGTGAACAGAGTATTGTGTGCCCGCAGGCAGACTGAGTCCATCGATGTCCTGGATGCGGTGGGCAGCAACATTGTGGTCAGCACGAGGGGCGGGGAGGTCATGAGGATTCTGCCACGCCTTAACGAGGACATAAACGAGGAGTGGATCTCCGACAAGACCCGGTGAGCCCGCCGCCCGCCCGCCTTGCCATGCCCGTCTACCCACTGCTCTCTCTGTCTCGACTGACCGTACTCTCCTCCCGACCGCAGGTTTATAACAGACCGACCGTACTCTCCTCCCGACCGCAGGTTTATAACAGACTGACCGTACTCTCCTCCCGACCGCAGGTTTATAACAGACTGACCGTACTCTCCTCCCGACCGCAGGTTTATAACAGACCGACCGTACTCTCCTCCCGACCACAGGTTCATAACAGACCGACCGTACTCTCCTCCCGACCGCAGGTTTATAACAGACTGACCGTACTCTCCTCCCGACCGCAGGTTTATAACAGACTGACCGTACTCTCCTCCCGACCGCAGGTTTATAACAGACTGACCGTACTCTCCTCCCGACCGCAGGTTTATAACAGACTGACCGTACTCTCCTCCCGACCGCAGGTTTATAACAGACTGACCGTACTCTCCTCCCGACCGCAGGTTTATAACAGACTGACCGTACTCTCCTCCCGACCGCAGGTTTGCGTATGATGGACTGAAGAGGCAGAGGCTCACGCAGCCATTGGTTAAAAACGCCTCCGGGCAGCTGGCCCCCACTTCCTGGGAGGACGTCCTGACTCGGGTGGCTGAAGCGGTAGGTATTGGTGTAATCCCGGGGGCGACCTGCCATTACGGCCTATAGCACAAAAACCTGACAGCACCCCCTGAGTTACTGAGTTTGCACGCCACATACTTACTCGCAGTGTAAATACTTATTTCTGTACTTAAATACATTTTTCAAGTATCTGTGCTTACTTAAGTATTATTGGCTCAGCGGTGTGGGCGTGGTTGTGTGAGGGCGTGGCTGGGCAGCATGGCTGTGGTTGGGCGATGTGGCCGTGTCACCACGCTGTTTGCTGTCGCAGCTCCAGGGCGCTCAGGGGAAGGACGTGGCCGCCATCGTCGGGGGTCTGGTGGACGCAGAGGCGCTGGTGGCGCTGAAGGACCTGCTGAACCGACTGAACAGTGACAACCTCTGCACTGAGGAGGTGTTCCCCACGACTGGAGCAGGGTGAGGCGGGGCGGGGCGGGGAAGGGCGGGTTATACGCTAGGGTACGGCAGGGTGGGGTTAGGAGTGGCAGGGCGAGGGAAGGGGTGAGGCTTGGGGGTGAAGTGGGTTGGGGCTGGGAAGGGTGGGGTGGGATGAGTAAGAAAGAAGGGGGTAAGGCACTGCTTACCTGGGCTCTTCTCTCCGCAGGACTGACCTGCGCTCAAACTACCTGCTGAACTCGCGCATCACTGGAATGGAAGAGGCCGACCTGCTGCTTCTGGTCGGGACCAATCCACGATACGAGGCGCCGCTCTTCAACGCGCGCGTCAGGAAGAGGTAGGTGGGGCCAGGAATGTATGTATATCTTAAGGGAGACCCTTAAGAGAGTTCATATCTGGCCTAACACCGCACACTCGGCAGCTGATGATCATAGGTCGCATTCACACACTTTGATCTCTCTCTCGTCCAGCTGGCTCCACAATGAACTGCAGGTGGCGCTGGTGGGGCGGAGTGTAGACCTGAACTACAGCTACGACCACCTCGGCGAGTCCGCGCAGGTGCTGCAGGAGATTGCAGCTGGGACACACCCCTTCAACCAGGTAACGCCTGTCCCGCTTAAACCAGATAAACACCTGTCCCCTTCAGTCAGGTAACGCCTGTGCACCCTAAATGCGTGTGGGTTAGTGAGTGTTTCCCTCCCCAGGTGCTGGCCCAGGCCAAGTGTCCGGTGGTGGTGGTGGGCAGCGCGTGTCTGCAGCGTGAGGACGGAGCCGCCCTGCACTCGGCCGTGTCCGCCATCGCCCAAAACGCCCGCTCCCGCACTGGAGTGGAGGACAGCTGGAAGGTTCTCAACGTCCTTCACAGGTACGCTCTTTTATACCAGTGCTCCGCCCGTGTTCCTGCTTTGAGCTTCTGCTGCTGGGAATAACCTTTGCACAGAGACACACACACACACACACACACACACACACACACGCACACATACACACAGGGTTGGGAGGGTTACTTTGTAAATGTAATTAGTGCCTGAATACTGATTACACGGCTCTGAAAGTAATCAGATACGAATACAGTTACATGTCTCAAAAAAGTAACGTATTCCGATTACTTTTAGAATAAGATGGGTATGTTTTGGGGTACAGGAGACATTGGGAAGCTGTTATATAGCCAAAGGTGGTGCTACTTAGTACTAAAAGGGTGCTCAAACCTTTGTACACGCCATGTTCACTTTTTTATTTGATCAGTAATACATTTAAATAGTTATTATGCATTACACTTTGAAAAAGGATGTCATGTTCAACTTTCCACTGTGTAGAGGTCAGGTCAGCTTCTGTTCATTTAATAATAAATACTAATACATTTGTCAATTTAGCTAAATATATACAACATTGTATCTGCATTTTTTTGTTTTAGTCATCATTAACATGTTATGGAATTAGAATGGACAGATTAAAAATTAATCATAATAAAAAGCAAAGGGAAACTGAAAGGAAACTGAAACTGAAAGTTATTTTACTGTTATAATGGCTCATCATGAGCATAACACAAACACAACATCTTCAATGCAATAACTTTTGAAACTTTTTTGGCACTGGAATAACAGCGACTTGTGAGGGATATGGCTTAGAAAAGTGCCAGTGTTGGTGGGCTGTGTAGCGGCGAATGCTCGGCAGTGCATAACGTAATTGACGTATAGTAGGGTACAACTGGCTCCCACATTGGGAGAAAACTTGGAAAAAGAAAAAGAATAAAAGAAAAGAAAAGAAAAGAAATATACATTTTAAAAAACCATTCGGCCTCAGGTTTCAGGTGTCAATTTCACTCTACTGCCACAGTGCAGATTTTGCTGTTATAGCGTAACAGGAGCACCTGCTCAAAGTGTTCATCAGTCATGCGATTGCGTTGGGGAGTGAACAGGTTGCCACCATGGCTGAAGAGACGCTCCACAGCAGCACTTGAGGGCAAAGTGGTGTTGTATTTAATGAAGACGTTTTGAAATGTCATCGTTTCAACAATAAAGAAAGCAGTATAACATTAGCAGAGCAGTTATTGCGATGCCTCAAACCGTAGGCTAAGGTCAGTTAACAGCAAATTACTGCAGAACTGTGTTCAGTAAGCTGAAGGTTAGCTAACTTTAGCTAACGTTGACTTAGCTCCAAGTGCTTTTTAAGATTCGAAGTCGAGTCCTTTGATGCCGACATTGTTTTTATTCCAGACACGCAGCCGCGGTAGTTTTCGTGAGCTGTGTGGTGATAATCATGTAGGCGTGATAATTTCATGCTGTAGCTTTAGTAATGAATATCAGCTCATTAATGTTTATAAGGAAAACTTTCCACCAAGAATTCCAGTAAGTATTCCAAAATGTACTCACTTCAGGTTTATTAAAGTAACTGTATTCAGATTACTCGTTTTTCAAATGTAACGCGAGCTGAATACAGTTACTTGATTTTTGTATTCTGATTACGTAACGCCGTTACATGTATTCCGTTACAACCCAACCCTGCATACACACACACATACTCTCACATACACACTTGCTCTTTGTGTATAGCAGACATTTTATGGAGTTTGTTTAACAGTGTGTTATGGAGGTTAACAGTGTGTTATGGAGTTTGTTTAACAGTGTGTTATGGAGTTTGGAACACGCTTCCCTTGCTCTTTGTGCAGAGTGGCCAGTCAGGTGGCAGCGCTCGATCTGGGCTACAAACCGGGCGTGGACGCCATCCGCAAGAATCCGCCCAAGGTGTTGTACCTGCTGGGGGCCGACGCTGGCTGCATCACCCGACAGGACCTGCCGAAGGACACCCTGATCATCTACCAGGGTCAGTTACTGTTATCAGGGTCAGTTACTGTTATCAGGGTCAGTCACTGCAAATAGGGTCAGTTGCATTTCACATTTCTCTGGCATCTAAAAAGATAAGTTATTTCAAATAAGTAGTTGACCCATTTGAGTTCCAAAAAACAATTACAATGGGAAGCATAACTCAAGTAAGTGTTCCTTAGATGATAGATCTTCCACAGGGACCAGTAAGAACATAAGAACTGAAGAATCCATAATGAACAGGCCATTCAGCCCAAAGAGGCTCGTCATTTACCTACAGACTAGAGAACATCCAGCACTGTACAACTGTGACGTATCCGACGGTAACTGTGCCGTGTCGGTCCGCTCCTCCCAGGGCACCATGGAGACGCCGGGGCGACCATGGCGGACATCATCCTCCCAGGCGCTGCGTACACCGAGAAGTGCGGCACCTACGTGAACACAGAGGGCCGTGCCCAGCAGACCAGGGTGGCAGTGACGGCCCCTGGCATAGCCAGGGAGGACTGGAAAATCATTCGAGCCATTTCAGAGGTACTGCTGCCCCGTACCCCACACTACTGCCCCGTACCCCACACCACTGCCCCGCACCCCACACCACTGCCCCATACCCAACACAAATGCCGTACCCCACACTACTGCCCCACACTGCATACTCCTGCCTCTATAACCCCAAACAGGAGCGTTCAGTTCTCTCGTAACGGGAGTGTGTTCACAGCTGGCCGGTGTGACGCTGCCCTATGACACACTGGAGGAGGTGCGTAACCGACTGGCGGAGGTGTCGCCCAGCCTGGTGCGCTACGACGACGTGGAGGCGGCCAACTTCTTCACGCAGGCTAACGAGCTGTCCAAGGTTTGAGCAACACCCCGTCGTCTTTTTCCCACGGTACCCTGGGTTAAAACCAGCCACCGTGCCCCGGTGTGTCCTCCTGAGCCTTGAGTGAATAGTGCCATTTGCTGGGCCAAATGCAGGCACAGAACCATACAGTGGTGATAGGCACACAATTATATAGTAGCTCTACAATGAGTGAATCTTGTCTACTATTTTGAATGTGCATTCAAAGGCAAAGACTGTTTGTATGGTTGTTGTTTTATGGCAATTGAGGAGGAACAGGTTTACTGTTTTATGGTCATCGAGTCCATTCAGTCATCCTGACTTAAACGTTTTCTCCGTGTCAGACTGTGAATCAGACCCTCCTGGCAGAGCCACTGGTCCCTCCACAGGTCACGGTGAAAGACTTCTACATGACAGGTATGCCTCTGCCCTGCGGACACAAGGCCCGACTCTGAGCCTGACTGAGTGTGTGATCCACGTCCATGCGGGGACCGCTCCGCTCCGTCTCCTGACAGAGACACAATCGTCTCGCCGAGCTAGAGACCCAGATGCCTAGCTCCGAAAATCAATTGTGTACTCTTGCACAGACTCTGGCGTCTGTAGCAGAACGACACGCATGCTTCATTCTCCTCCTCTGAGCTCACACGGCTCCTCAGTCCACAGCTCTGTGACGTAACACGCGGCGTCCGCGTAACCCGGGGGGGGGGCGGAGTCTGACCCAAATTAAACGGCGTCCACATCCCTCGCACACGATCACCTGAAGCTCGTTGAGGCTAAAGACCCGGGTCATCCTGGGGCAACCCGGTTGCACTCCAGGCGCTCACCCATTTCCCTCTCTGCCCCGTCTCAGATCCCATCAGCAGAGCCTCCCAGACCATGGCCAAGTGTGTGAAAGCGGTGACTGAAGGAGCGCAAGCTGTGGACGAACCCTACTTCTGCTGAAGACCGGTCCCGTATGCACCCAGGGGTGGGCCTATGATCTTGTCTGAAAAAACACGCACACATAGGCCTATAATCCTGTCCGCATACACCCAGAGACCACTAAAGTCCTGCTCCTATACACCCAAACGCAAGCCTATTATCCTGTCTGTATACACCTGGATCGCTACGGTTGTGCCCGTATAGACCCGCAGATAGGCCTTTAATCCTGTCCGTATACACTCAGAGATTGCTAAAGTCCTGCTCCTATACATTACATTTTACATTTACATTTTAAGCATTTAGCAGACGCTCTTATCCAGAGCGACTTACAAGATGTGCATTAATACATGGTAAGAACAATCATAGTTAGTGCACAAGATCAGTGCAGTAATACAGCAATAGACATCATTGCAGGCGTCTGCGTATCATACCTGTAACACTGGGAAAGAAAGGTATACACCCAAACGTAAGCCTACTATCCTGTCTGTATACATTCAGATCGCTGAAGTTGTGCCCGTATAGACCCACAGATAGGCCAATAATCCTGTCCGTTTTCACCCAGCGATAGGCCTATTACCCTGTCTGTGTACATACACCCAGCGATAGCCAAAGCCCTGTCTGTACACTGTACACCGTGAGATGTGCCGCCTGTTCGTATCGCGCACCGCAGTGCGACTGACACGTTAACCTGTACGTCCACACAAGTGTGACACAGTTTACCAACTTCCAGTGTAATCCAAATGAGACACCAGCAAGTATAGACCAACCATATGAATTTCTGTAATTCATGCGTTTTAGCCCTTTTTTTTTTTTCCCTCCTCCCCATGTTAAGGATTGAGGGTCCAGCTCTGATGGGGAGAGGTTCAACCGTCATAAGAATACATTACATTACATTACAGGCATTTAGCAGACACTCTTATCCAGAGCGACTTACAGTTTACATTTCTTTACAATCCATTTATACAGCTGGATATTAACTGAAGCAATTCAGGTTAAGTACCTTGCTCAAGGGTACAACGGCAGTGTCCCACCTGGGGATTGAACCTGCAACCTTAACGTTACAAGCCCAGTTCCCTAACCATTATACCACACTGCCTGCCTTATATATCAAATAATCTTATCGCAGGATGTTTGCAACACGACTATGCAATGCTTTTTTTAAAGAGCGATAATGGCGCATTGTCGTTGCGGCTTATTTCTATTTATGACTCCAAAGTAATGGTAAATATTGAAAACTTGAATTGCATTTTTGCTATTTCTTAATGTGAGTGGCTGCTTTGTAATAAGGATTGTATGTTGTATGTAGATTATTATATTTTTATTTCATGTATTGAGTTGACCAAATGGAAAATGATGACTTGATGATTCCGACAGTTTGTCCCACCTTATTTAGATATAAATGACCAAATAAAAATATGTGATTTCATGTTAATGACTTCATATTGTACCTTCCCAGTTGTGTTTGTGAATGGCCTCATGAACTCTGTGTAAGGGGTGTGAATGGGGAACACTTGCTTGCAGCTGTGGGCAGTGACAACAATTTAGTGCATGTTACACGGGATAGAAAAAACAACTAACAAACATGGAAAATGTTTTAATATTTGTAAATTAATAAGCAATTTAACTTGGTAATTTTAAACCAACGAGTGGGGTCGCACCTGTGAATAATGATTATATTTGTAGTATTGCGTTAAGGTGTGTTTGTGACTTTATAGCAGCGTTATGGTAGTTGACAAAAGTGGGAAGTTTTGCAGGTTTCTGTTCAATGCTTTGATCCCAATGCCCCGAAAATATAAACGACGAGCTGGCAATACACAGATATACGTGCAGAGAATAAAAAAAATCCACAATGACGAGAAGACGAGGGAAAAAAAGTGTCGACCAGTCAGTGAAGGCTGCAGAAGTATGAAGTTCGCAGGGTACCCGCCGCTAGCTGTTCAACGCAACAATGATGGCTGTATTGGTGCGCCAGGCAGACTGTCCTTGCACATCACATCTGACAAGCATCATGCGGCATACATGTCACCAAACTTGCCATCTGTTAAATGGTACGCCTGCTCTCTGGTACAATATTAAGTTAAATTTCCAATATGGTTGCAGAGGTTGTTGTCGAGCAGTCGGTTGTTGTCATGTCCCCGCAGTGCCGGTAGTGGTGCTGTAAGTAGAGTCTGCTGAAGACCGAACCAAAACCCCCAGCAGCTCTTTACTGCTATATTTTGTTGTAGGTAAACTACATTTAGATGCAGCAAGGATTCAAACTAAATTACTCACGGGTGGAAAATCGGTAATTTACGTTAACGATCCTGAAAATCTATGCACGAGTGGTCCAGTTGTTTATAATAGACGTTTCCCGAATCTATCCGGAGCGAAAAACACATAGCTACAGCGCATACCAACTGAAGGTAAGCGGATATCTCGTTTAGGCCTGGCGCTCCAGTGGTTCAGCAAACCGAGGTGTTGTGCATGAAGGGCCGTTGCCGCTGCAACCCCAGACCGGGGCTTTTAAACGTCTGCAAGGCCAGTGTTCAGGTTTAACATTTCTGGGTTGTTTTGGTTACACTGTAAAATGTGTTTCCCCTCGCGCCGTGACGGCATTTTCACACATTACAGTGACATCGAAGACGTCTTGCTTGTGACAAGAGTGTCTTAGCTAATGCCTAAAATATTTTTTTGGTTTTTTTTGTTTAAACTAAAATCTTAAGGCCTGGTTTAAACAGGCTTTTTTAGCGCCCCGCTTTGATCGAAACGATATTATAAAGATGCATGTCTGTATTGCCGCGATATTTGTATATAACACTGGAATGTTTCCAAATCTAGCCAAATCATACGATATAAGCCTTTGAACGGTTCATTTGCATGCATTTATATTTCCGTTTCCTGTGCGATCGCTGCGCTGTTTTTAGCCGTGCCTTGGCAGCTAGCTAACGTTAGCGGGCTCAAAACAAACTTGTTTTGAGTGTGCTAACGTCAACTAACGAGCCAATGTTAGCAAGGATGTGGTTGTTATTGTAGCTAACATTAGTAGTAGCAGCAGTTCATTAGGTAATTTTCCCATTCCAATTGTGAAAAAGAATATCGACAATTACCTAGCTACGTTTCAAGGAGTGTTATTTTTAGCTAGCAAGCTATCGTTGATCATTACTGTAGATATACATTGCTAGCTTGGTATTTACGTTGCACCCGTCTAACTTGGCATGCACTCATTTCCGTGAGGATGAAAGCGAAAGTTCTAATGCCACTATTTTAACTAGCATATTCGGTGAGTTATTCAAGCACATATTTAAGAGTTACATTTTCTATTAAGCTAGTTGGCTAGCTTTGTTTAAATGTATTTGTAAAGTCGACTTGCTAGCTGGTTACTTAGCTAGCTAACTAGTCTAATTTCGATGTTGATTTACAATTTAGCTAATTATACATTGACGGGACTGGATGGCTTGGTTACATTACTGGGTTGTCGTAATATTGTTCCCCAGCTAGTTGGTAAAGTTCGTTAATTGAGGTAAAGATAGCTCCGTTAGCTAGCATTAGCTTTGGAGATATTAACTTTAGATGTCTCTGCGATAGCTACAGATACCGGCGAAGAATCTGGGTGTAAGGACCGATTTAAAATATGACCGAGAAGTGGAGTGAATATAGATACGGTCGGTTGTCTTTTGCGCATCAGTTAACTTAACGTTATAGCTAGCTGCACTGGTGTAGAGGTTTTTTCGATAATCGTAATTGTAAAACATTAATATACATTAGAGTATTCACATATTCTCCAACGTTAGCTAACTTAACGAGCTACTAGTTCCACCCTTTAGCAACCGAACAAGATAAATACGTTAGCGTGCTCGTTAACGTGATATTTAGTTGGCTGTTGATCTTATCTTGAATGTACAAGTCAGCTGTAAACGTGTGAGAAGTCTAGTTGCCTCACGGTAAAATGCGTGGCGTTTAAACCGAGAACTAGAACCTGGTGACTAAGTTAACGTTAAATAACATGTGTTTTATCGAATGAGCGAACAGAGTGAAGCTGTCTAGAATCTAATAAACAAAGTCACACCTTTGTGGTTGGAAGTAAACGCGTTAACTGTACATGCGAGTACAGCATACATGCGTTATTTTCTACCGATATTCTATGCAATTCGGCCTCGCGCTTGAAATGATTGAATGATTTTGCTGTTTTGTAGACTAAAACAAAAAGTGATTGTGTTTGCACAGTGCACCTAGGTAGTTCAGGGGTCTGTTGGTACGTGTGCTTGGCTCCAGCCACTTGCTGGTTTGAAAGGGACCCACTCATAACTTAAACCAACTTAAACCAATCTCCGGAGAAGGTCTTTTGTGCTTTAATACGCAGAAGGGGATTTTGACCTCATGTTGTTGCTGAGGCAGTTACTAATTAGTGAACAATGGAGCAATGAGTTACAGATGAAGACTAAAACCTAAGACTTGTGAAGGTTGGCTGCTAGGGGAAAAAAATAGAGTGAAAGTGAGTAACTGAAACCCATACAAAAAATTATTTAGCTAAATTATTTGTTGAAAAATGTGTTAATTGTAATTGCTGAAAATCAGGGTTACTCGAATCATGGTTCTCGTGTGTGGAATACTGTTATTTTGTCACCCTCCCTTTACGTGGGAGTCAGGTGTGAAGACACTAGCCCAGGGGTGGGCAATCTTACCCTGTGTGGGCCGGTGTGGGTGCAGGCTTTTGTTCCAACTGAACAGTGACACACCTGATTCCACTAATCAAAGCCCTGATTGAAGACTTTGATTAGCTGATTAGTCCAATCAGGTGAGCTACTGCTCGGCTGGAACAAAAGCCTGCACCCACACCGGCCCACACAGGGTAAGATTGCCCACCCCTGCACTAGCCAATTGATTGCACCAATTCTTCTACCGGAGAGAAAAGAAAACCAGGACCGAATTTGGATTTGTGGGCAAGACTTGAGAAATTAAAATGAATGATGGGTGACACAATGTCCAAAGTTGGCCGAGTGGCCAGTGTTGTAGAGCAGTGTTCCCATTCCTTGAAATCAATGGCTGTCTGGCTGTGGCCTGTGACTGTTCAAACATAAAGCCAGACTTTAAGAGTTCACAATCACCACTGACCCCCCAGAATGAGATCACGACAGTTAAAGATATCAAATATAGCATTTATTGAAATAGGGGTTGGGTAAATGCAGTAACACTCTTGTTTTACAATGAACAATCTTAACGGTAGATAACCTTATTGTGGACAAGAATAACCTTTTATTTATTTTATATTTTTTTATACATTTATTTTTCCAATTTTACCCAATTTGGTAGCCAATTACTGCGCTGTGCTAAATTCAATCCCCTCCCTTGTAGTTCGCTGCCATAGTCCTGTGACCGGCAGTGACAAAGGTGAAGCGCTGCCTCCTCCGAGACAGCACTCGCCGAGCTGTCGACTGTAATTCCGGCACCCCAGAACCACTCCTGTATGCAGCGAACTGTGTCGGCTTCACCTCCCCCGTCCCTGGGGCGGACAGCCAATTGCCGCCCCGATGGCACTCCCGGCCAGAGCCGACTCTGGCGTGACGGGGAATCGAACCCCGGTCGCCGTGGCCAGCGTCGGATGTTGAAACCACTAGACCACGCGGGAGGCCGAGAGTAACCTTTAAAGAGAAAGGAAATGGGTCCAACTAGGGTTGCAAAATTCTGTGAATGTTCAAAACAGGACATTTTCCATGGGAATCGAATGGGAATTCATAATCATGGATCACGCACTGTTCCACACAAAGGAAAACAGGCTTTTCAAACTTGTATCAAAACGATTATTTAGAACTTTGTTGAACTTGCAAGTTGTAACATCCAATTTTTACGCTTTTGTTGATAAGGAAAAAATTCCCAAGCCAAAGTTCCCGTAGAAATTGACCTTCAGTTTAGCGAAAATTTACTGGAAAATTTCCATCGCTTTTTGCAACCCTAGATCCAACTTTACCAAATGAACGGTCACTTGGTTAATTCGGGTAGGTCACAGAAGTTGGTCAGGATGTGTTGGTTGACCGTATTTATGAAAGGTGGGGAAAAAACACTATTCAAATGGTCATTCAAACGACATAGTCGCCAAAACAGTGGAGAACAAGGCATGGACTAACCTCCCTCCCTCGCTCCCTCCCTTTTCTTGTCAGCTGATGTTCTCAAGGATCAGATCCGCGTGATGTACGAGGGCAAGCACCTACACTTCTCCGAGGTGGACAACAAGCCGTTGTGCTCATACAGCCCCAAGCTGTGCAAGCAGCGCAGACTCAACGGCTATGCCTTCTGCATCCGCCACGTCCTGGAGGACAAGACCGCCCCCTTCAGGCAGTGCGAATATGTGGCCAAGTACAACAGCCAGCGATGCACCAACCCCATCCCCAAGTCTGAGGACCGCAGGTGTGTGTGTGTGTGTGTATAACTGTGTGTGTGTGAGAGAATGTGAGAGCGCGTGTGTAACCGTAGGTGCGTGCGTGCATGAGAGAGCGTATAACCGTAGGGGTGTGTGTGTGTGTGTGTGTGTGTGTGTGTGTGTGAGAGAGAGAGAGAGGGGAGCATGTGAGAGAGCGTGTGTGTGTGTGAGAGAGAGTATGCAATCGCAGGTGTGTGTGTGTGTCTCACAGGTACTGTAACAGCCACCTGCAGGTCCTGGGGTTCCTCCCTAAGAAGGAGCGCAGGAGGAAGCAGGAGGCGCTGGAGGAGATGCGGGCGCGGCCTCACCTGGCGTCCGTGGCGCTCAACATCACCGTGCCCTCGCTGGCCCTGAGCACGCCCAACGGGCTGTCCGAGCCGCCGCCCTCGCCGCCCCGCGCCCCCCTGCTGCCCCTCCCGCGCGCCGAGCTGCTCGACCCCTTCGCCTTCCACGAGGACGAGCCGGACGGTGACGAGCCCCGCCCCTCCGCCTGCAGGAGGAAGCAGCTCCACATCCGGCAGAGGCCTCGGCCGCCCGACGCCAGCCTCCTCCCTCAACCCAAAGCAGAGCACTTTAGCCCCCCGGCCGCCCCCCCCAGCCAGCGCCCCTCCTCCCCGCCCGCCCCCGCCCAGCCGCCGGGGCCCCTCTCTCAGGCCCCCGGCCCCTACCTGCCCCCCCCTGCCCCCCGCGCACTGCAGCCACACGGCTCATTATGCAAACCGGCACCACCTCAGACCTGCGGCCTGCCGCTGCCTCCCGGGCTGCTCCTCGGCGCCAATCACAGCCTGGCGCAGGTCGCTGGCCCCGCCCTCAGCAAGAAAGCTCCGCCCGTGGCCCCGCCCTCCAGCAGTTTGCAGCGGCGCGTGGTGACCATGCGCCCGGCGGCTTTCTCCCCGCCCACGCCCTGCCTGTCCCGCCTCCGGCGCCTCGTACGGCTCTGTGCCCAGCGGCGACAGCAACATGGAGACCTCTTCCCTCACCTCGGTAATCCCCCTCTCCTCTCCTCTCCTCCCTCACCTCGGTAATCCCCCTCTCCTCTCCTCTCCTCCCTCACCTCGGTAATCCCCCTCTCCTCTCCTCTCCTCCCTCACCTCGGTAATCCCCCTCTCCTGTCCTCTCCTCTCCTCCTCCTTCACCTCCATAATCCCTCTCTCCTCTCCTCTCCTCCATAATCCCTCTCTCCTCTCCTCCATAATCCCTCTGAACGCTGAAGGGCACTGCCGAGAGTGTGTGTTAAGTAGAGACAGGCCCATCTGAACACTGAAGGCAGAGATGATCGTCAGTGTAAGTGCCTAACAGGTGTGTCCTGCTACACCCCCAGACAAACTGGAATGCAGTTATTTCGGAAGACCAACTGACATCAGACTGACTGACAGACAGACACGCTCTGTCTGGACAGCGGCTAACTGCATTGGCCAAGTGTGGACAGCACTCTTGAGTCAGTGTGTTTTCAGCCAGTAAGGAGGGGATGATCTGTAGATCCAGAGCGGGGAGGTCCTGCCCCTGAAAAATATGTGGAGCTATCGGATATCCTCAGCACGATTGGCTCAAATCAGTTGGTCGGCCATTTTAGCTGTGGAGAGCAGTGTGTCTATTGGCTTGGTTCAAACCGCCGCCATTGATCGACAGCATGTGGAGGCTCCGCCCACCGGAGGGGGTTTGCGAAGCCTCGCTCTGTCGTCACGGCGACGGTGTTTTGGGCAGCGTTGTACTAACGGCCGCTCCCGCAGGGTTGGACTGGTCGGAAGACAGCGCCGAGGACGAGGACGAGGAGAGAGAGCTGCCGTGTCGGCCACAAGAGAGAGACTCACTGGACAAGTAAGTCCGACGGAACCCAACTGCAGCGGACCTTTCCAGACCGTGAGGCAGTTTAACGTCTGACTGCGAGTACTCTCCGGAAACACGAAACGATTGAATATCGACCTATTAATGTCGTTTCTTTAACAACTTTTTAGTGTTGCTTTTCTGTTCTCAAATTTGGTATGAGCAATAATATTTTCCCGTTGCCGCAACATCCTCCGCCAATTCCGATCGAAGTTCCAATTTTTCCGAAAATGTGTTATACGCACGACCGCACTTTCACACGAAGCCTCTGGGAAGCTTCCGTTGTTTGAGCGGGTGCTGAGCCGCAGCACGTTGGGAGGGGCTTATCTCTCTGTCGCCCCCTGCAGCTCAGACGAGGAGGCGGACGGCTCGCGCGGCACCAGGCTGGCTCGACTGTGCACTTACCTGCGGCAGAAGTACAAGCATCTGTGCAGCCAGGAGAGGGCAGCGATGCGCCAGAGGAGATACCGCTGTGCCTTTCGCAAAGCCCTGCTGCACGCAGCCAGCAAGGACCCCGACTGCGCCGGCCAACTGATCCAGGAGCTGCGCAGGGTTTCTCACGCACCCGCACGGTACTGCACACACTTGCGCACACCTGCTCAGGCTCAAGAGCTTGTGCTGGAGACAACGTTCACTTTAGCTCACTTTAGACTCCGTTTGTAACCGCTGTTCTTAATTCGCCACTGTGCTGATTGGTGGGATTTGTGGGGCATTGTGCTGATTGGTGGGTGTAACATGGCGTTGTGCTGATTCTCTGTGTGTGGTTCTCTGTGGCTCAGTTGGTAGAGCATGGCGTTGGCAACGCGTAGGTTGTGGGTTCAATCCCCACTGGGGCCACATATACTGAAAATGTATGCATTCACTACTGTAAGTCGCTTTGGATAAAAGCATCTGCTAAATGGCGTATATTATATTATTATTATATTCATATATATTAGCGTGGCTCTCTGCTGATTGGTGGGATTAGCATGGCTCTGTGCTGATTGGTGGGATTAGCATGGCTCTGTGCTGATTGGTGGGATTAGCATGGCTCTGCTGATTGGTGGGATTAGCATGGCTCTGTGCTGATTGGTGGTTTCTTTCTCCTCAGTGCGCGGCCAGCAGCAGGCACGGGCCGGGACTCTGCGCGGGCAGCACTAAGGGGCAGGCGTGCCACAGGCCGAGCCCTGCCCTTCACCCAGCACTGTTTCAGCGTATCCTTTCAACAGTGCCGCTGCACTGCATGCTGGGACACCTCCCCAGCAGTGTCCGGACGTCTCTCTCTGCTGTCCCTACAAATTCTGTCCCTTTCCTACTGAGGGAGCCGAGCTGAGCTATGCCGAGCCGTTCCCCGCTGGAACCTACCCAAGTATGGCTGCTAGGGCTCTCTTGGTTTGACATTTTTTTACAATTTAACATTTTAGGCATTTAGCAGACCCTCTTATCCAGAGTAACTGACAGTTTACATTTATTCACATGCAATATACAGTTCGATATTTACTGAAGCAATTCAATCTCACACATTCAAACTTAACGCTTAGCACACATTCAAACTTAGAACTTAGCACACATTCAAATTTAGCGCTTAGCACACATTCAAACTTAACGCTTAGCACACATTCAAATTTAGCGCTTAGCACACATTCAAATCAGATTTAGCGCTTAGCACACATTCAAATTTTAAACTTAGCACACATTCAGATTTAGCACTTAGCACACATTCAGATTTGGCGCTTAGCACACATTCAAATTTTTTAGCACACATTCAAATTTAGCGCTTAGCACACATTCAAATTTAGCGCTTAGCACACATTCAAATTTAGCGCTTAGCACACATTCAAATTTAGCGCTTAGCACACATTCAAATTTAGCGCTTAGCACACATTCAAATTTAGCGCTTAGCACACATTCAAATTTAGCGCTTAGCACACATTCAAATTTAGCGCTTAGCACACATTCAAATTTAGCGCTTAGCACACATTCAAATTTAGCGCTTAGCACACATTCAAATTTAGCGCTTAGCACACATTCAAATTTAGCGCTTAGCACACATTCAAATTTAGCGCTTAGCACACATTCAAATTTAGCGCTTAGCACACATTCAAATTTAGCGCTTAGCACACATTCAAATTTAGCGCTTAGCACACATTCAAATTTAGCGCTTAGCACACATTCAAATTTAGCGCTTAGCACACATTCAAATTTAGCGCTTAGCACACATTCAAATTTAGCGCTTAGCACACATTCAAATTTAGCGCTTAGCACACATTCAAATTTAGCGCTTAGCACACATTCAAATTTAGCGCTTAGCACACATTCAAATTTAGCGCTTAGCACACATTCAAATTTAGCGCTTAGCACACATTCAAATTTAGCGCTTAGCACACATTCAAATTTAGCGCTTAGCACACATTCAAATTTAGCGCTTAGCACACATTCAAATTTAGCGCTTAGCACACATTCAAATTTAGCGCTTAGCACACATTCAAATTTAGCGCTTAGCACACATTCAAATTTAGCGCTTAGCACACATTCAAATTTAGCGCTTAGCACACATTCAAATTTAGCGCTTAGCACACATTCAAATTTAGCGCTTAGCACACATTCAAATTTAGCGCTTAGCACACATTCAAATTTAGCGCTTAGCACACATTCAAATTTAGCGCTTAGCACACATTCAAATTTAGCGCTTAGCACACATTCACATGTGTCCTACACAGTTTCGATATTTACTGAAGCAATTCAAACACATTCAAACTTAACGCTTAGCACACATTCAAACTTAGAACTTAGCACACATTCAAATTTAGCGCTTAGCACACATTCAAACTTAACGCTTAGCACACATTCAAATTTAGCGCTTAGCACACATTCAGATTTAGCGCTTAGCACACATTCAAATTTTGTTTAGCACACATTCAGATTTAGCACTTAGCACACATTCAGATTTAGCGCTTAGCACACATTCAAATTTTTGCGCTTAGCACACATTCAAATTTTGCAAGTAGCACACATTCAAATTTAGCGCTTAGCAGTGGTGATTTTAGACCTCATGTCTTTCATCTCAGACCCCCCCAAAAATGTTTAGTCATTATTTAGTTAATTTAAGCCCCTCGGATTTTGGACTCTCGTCCAAAGTGTGCGGGCTGGTAGACAGCAGCAGCAAGAAACAATGAGCAAACTCTCCTATCATCTTTAATATCCAATCAGCAACGTCCTGTACTCCAGGCCCTCCCCTTCCCAGTCTTTTGTTCGCGATCGCTTGAGTTCAACTGTGAGCGCGATCGCGATGTAGATAGGCTAAACCGGGATGTCGACTTGGATGTCGCACAGCAAAAGTAAGCTAACGTGTAGACTGGTTTTATTTAACGTTAGAAAATAAAAGTGTTGACTGATAATGCTGTGGTCTTTGCTAACATTGCAATGCAGTCGATTTATTTCACCAAAAACAAGCTGCTATTAACGTCGGTGTCAGTGTGTCACCTTGCCTGCTGAAGCGGTATCAACGTAATGCTAACGTTAGATAACATTAGCTTGCAAGTCAACGTGTCAGAATTTATGTTAGGTCCTTGCATGGTTTTGGTTAGACAGATAGGCTAGCTGATATATGGCTGCATTGTGCATTCCTCCTTACAAACAGCGATTTATACGTGTACCATAATCAACAAGTTAGGCCCCTTCACAATTTCAGATGACCCTAAAGAAATGTCTGTTTCTCCGTAGATGGATATACGAAAGTACTTATGCAGCCCACGTGACAATGTAGGCCAGCAGCAGCCAGGTGAGAGAGTGAACTGGCAGCTTGGTAGTTCAGTTTCAGTGACGACAGTTTCTCACAGACTGATTGCACCCTAAAGTGATTTCCCCTTTCACCTAACTAGCTATTCAGTGGATTGGAATACTGTTATCAAACCTTTTCTTACATCTATTTATATATTATATATTTTTTTTTCTTCCCCTTGGCACTACTCTAAGGGATATTGAGACAAATTCACAGACAAATTCACACTCTTTTACATTTGACAATGTTATTTTGTAGTTCAGTGCAATTTGTTTGCTTGTGATTTTCAGTACAAAGAGAGAGAGGAGGAGGATGGAGTGGCAGCAGGTGAAGTGTGAGAGAGAGAGAGGGTGGGATGGAGAGGCCACAGGAGAAAGAGAGAGAGAGAAGGAACCAGGTGAGAAAGTGAACAGGTAGTCAAGACAAGATGGCTATAATGCCAAGAGGAAGCTTGCAAGTAGTAGTCTGATAAGTGTCTCGCAGAAAGCACCTGTCTTGCCCACGTTGATTGTAGTGCACCCCAAAATTATTGTCCCCTTTCTTGCATCCCTCACCTACCTCCTAGACAGGTGTAGGCTCGCAGGTAACTAGCTAAACTATTCGGAGGACAGGAAAACAATTATTAAGGGATGTTGAACGCAGGTAGATTCATGTATTACAGGAATGATAACTGCGCATCTAGTTTTTTGTTTTTTTTCGTTCTTTCACTTCTTACACCCCTTTACACTTTAAATACTTTCTAGAAGTACACTTAGTACACGTATTAGTGGATATTGAGAAAAGAGAGCGAGCAGGATATAGGCAGCGAGGCACAGGCAGTAGCATCTTTTGATTGGAATGATTTGGGATAAGAACACAGGTCCTAAACAACCAAAATTGCAGCATTGACAAACATTGATAAATGTGTCGGACACGGACGCATTCCACAGCAGTGTTGGTCCATGCAGATGTTTATGGCATCGCGCAGTTGCTGCAGATTGGATGGTGGTTGGTGGCAGTTGGCACCTTCATATACACATTTTAAGACCCCATTTTCATGGCATTTGGAGAGTTAGTGTTTAGTTCGCCAGTTTTAGAGTGACCACCATTGTGTTTTTGTTTTAGGGGATGTAACGGTACACGTAAAATTTAGGCTTGTGCTTTGCATGTGTACATCTCACATTATCATTGGAGGCTGAGCCCCCCCTAAAGGTCAAATCCTAGAATTTAGGAACATTCAAACTGAGCGATTAGCACACAATCAAACTTACCACACAGTCAAACTTAGCGATTAGCACACAATCAAACTTACCACACACTCAAACTGAGCGATTAGCACACAATCAAACTTAGCACACATTCCAACTGAGCGATTAGCACACAATCAAACCACACATTCCAACTGAGCGATTAGCACACAATCAAACCACACATTCAAACTGAGCAATTAGCACACAATCAAACTGAGCGATTACCACACAATCAAACTGAGCGATTACCACACAATCAAACTGAGCGATTAGCACACAATCAAACTGAGCGATTAGCACACAATCAAACTGAGCGATTAGCACACAATCAAACTGAGCGATTAGCACACAATCAAACTGAGCGATTAGCACACAATCAAACTGAGCGATTAGCACACAATCAAACTGAGCGATTAGCACACAATCAAACTGAGCGATTAGCACACAATCAAACTGAGCGTTTAGCACACAATCAAACTGGAGCGATTAGCACACAATCAAACTGAGCGATTAGCACACATTCAGTCCCCCTTTCCCGCTCCGCTGGGCAGAGCCTGGGTTTTCGAGCGAGAGCACATCGTCGTCAGCATTCCCTTCACGCCTTCCCTCAGACATCCTGCTGAACCGCTCGCAGCAGCTGTTCTCCAGCTGCACCGCCAAGTTCGCTGACGGACAACAGTGCGCCATCCCCGTGTTCGACATCACGCACCAGACGCCCCTCTGTGAGGAGCACGCCAAAAAAATGGTGGGTCCACAGTCCTCCACCTGCACTCTGGCTTTCTCAGTATCTGTGGCCTGTATTCTCTAGTACCTTACTTGGCACCTGTGACCTCTTTTCTATGTAATGCCTGCATTCTACTGTGCTCATTTTGCCTGTTCTTTGGTACCTTTCCAGTATCTCTGGCCTGTGTTCTGTGTTACTATGCTTAATATCTGTGGCCAATATTCTGTGGCACATTGCTCAGTGTCTGTGGTTTGCCCTCTATGGTGCCTGGCTCAGTGTCTGTGCTCTATGGTGCCTGGCTCAGTGTCTGTGCTCTATATGGTGCCTGGCTCAGTGTCTGTGCTCTATGGTGCCTGGCTCAGTGTCTGTGCTCTATGGTGCCTGGCTCAGTGTCTGTGCTCTATGGTGCCTGGCTCAGTGTCTGTGCTCTATGGTGCCTGGCTCAGTGTCTGTGCTCTATGGTGCCTGGCTCAGTGTCTGTGCTCTGGTGCCTGGCTCAGTGTCTGTGCTCTATGGTGCCTGGCTCAGTGTCTGTGCTCTATGGTGCCTGGCTCAGTGTCTGTGCTCTATGGTGCCTGGCTCAGTGTCTGTCTGTGCTCTATGGTGCCTGGCTCAGTGTCTGTGCTCTATGGTGCCTGGCTCAGTGTCTGTGCTCTATGGTGCCTAGCTCAGTTGGCTCAGTGTCTGTGCTCTATGGTGCCTGGCTCAGTGTCTGTGCCTATGGTGCCTGGCTCAGTGTCTGTGTCTGGTGCCTGGCTCAGTGTCTGTGCCTATGAAACCTGGCTCAGTGTCTGTGCTCTATGGTGCCTGGCTCAGTGTCTGTGCTCTATGGTGCCTGGCTCAGTGTCTGTGCTCTGTGGTGCCTGGCTCAGTGTCTGTGCTCCTATAGTGCCTGGCTCAGTGTCACCAACTTCTATGGTGCCTGGCTCAGTGTCTGTGCTCTATGGTGCCTGGCTCAAGTGTCTGTGCTCTATGGTGCCTGGCTCAGTGTCTGTGCTCTATAGTGCCTGGCTCAGTGTCACCCAGCTAACTCTATGGTGCCTGGCTCAGTGTCTGTGCTCCTATGGTGCCTGGCTCAGTGTCTGTGCTCTGGTGCCTGGCTCAGTGTCTGTCTGTGCTCTATGGTGCCTGGCTCAGTGTCTGTGCTCTGGGTGCCTGGCTCAGTGTCCTGTGCTCTATGGTGCCTAGCTCAGTAACACGTGCTCTGTCACAGGATAACTTCCTCGGGCGATGGTAACCGCCGGGCGCAGCACCAGCAGCCCCAGCGCAAGCCGCGGAAGAAGACCAAGCCTCCGGCACTCACCAAGAAACACAAGAAGAAGAGGAGAAGAGCACCGCGCCGGCCGCAGAAGCCCATCCCCCCGGCGCTACCCCAGGGGAACCTGGGAATGCCCTCCAGCCTATCGCTGCCCGTGCAGGCTGCCAGCGTCAGGTTAGACCCCTGGCCTCTGGTCCCTCTTCTCCCCTTCATGGGTGTGTCACAAACCCAATTCTCAGGTGCTGTGTGTACCTGGCCACACCCTCCTGTCTACCTACAGAAACAAACCGCAGTCTGCTTACAGCTAGGACACCTGATGGCATAGAATAAGGCCCTGACCTGGTGTATGTTATGCGATGAGAATGTTATAACGTTAGGAAAAGGAAAATGGTAGAGCGCCATGGTCTACCTACGCCATGCTCTACCTACTGAGCCACACAGAACCACTATTGTCCAAAGCTAAGGCCATATGGCAAAACAACACCAAGTTCAAAATAGCAAAGGTAAAAACATATTAAACGGTACAGGATTAACGGCTTGAGTTTGGCTGTCGGCAGTGGCCTTCAGACTCCCACTGTGACATCATTTCCTGTTTGTTTGTTAGGAGTCCTTCAACCCCTGACCTCAGTACCGACGAGCTTCCTGATGACATCACAGACATTCCACATGACCTGGAGCTCAACCAGGAGGACTTCTCGGACGTGTTGCCAAGGCTATCGGATGACCTACAGGACTTTGACTTGTTTGAAGTGCTTTCCTGCGCGCGTTTGCTGTAACCAACCCTGTTAGGCCCTTTTCCTGGCCCTGCAGAAGCCTGAACACAGTCTGTGTTTTCAGTGTGTGTGTATGTGCGTGCGTGTGTGTGAGGAATAGCTTGTTGATAGTAAATTAGCTGAAGAGGTTCATCCCAATGATTAATTAACTTTTTTATTTATTTTCTCTCTCTGTGTGTGTGTGTGTGTGTGTATATATATATATATGTATCTGTTAAGCCTCATGAGCCTCAAGGACTATTTGTTTTAGTTTTTCTCTGTATCCCACCATTTTCCAGGAGTTCATCTCGACCGCCTTTTAAGGGGTCAGGGAATAATTTTCCAGTTTCCCCACATTGGCTCCAATGGTTTTCTGTTTTTTTTTATTCCCTCTGGAAAATGCCAATTGTGAAACGATGTGTGACAACCTGTTTGTAAATGGCGCTATACAAAAATAAAGATTGATTGATTGATAGATTGATTGATTGATAGATTGATAGATACATACATACGTGTATGTGTCTCTGCAGGTAAGAATGGAGACCTGCTCCCCACCACAGAGGAGGCGGAGGAGCTGGTGCGGGCGCTGCAGGCGATGGGCTCGTACGGCGACACGCTGGTGTGCCTGGGCACCATGGAGCCCGGCGTCCAGGCGATGGGAGACCTGCTGAACGGCCGCATGCCCTCAGAGAGCTTCTCCAGCCTGGATCTGGACGTGCTGCACCCCCGCCACTACCCCCCCGGCCCCTCCCCGCCCCCCCCCACCCCGGAGCGGACGTTCCCCCGGACGCACCCCTCCCACCACCTCCTGCCCAAACCCGAGGGCTCCTCCGGCCACTACGGTGGCGACCACCACCCGGCCCCGCCCTTCCAAACGGACTCCGCCCTCCTGTTGGAGATGCCCCTGAGCGTGGCCCCGGGGCCTGGCCGCTCCCCGTGGAGCGCCCTCTCCCTGCCCCTCGCCGACCCCACCGCGTTCGGGCCCCTCGGCAGGCCGGAGGGCCTCCTCATGTCCACCTCTCTGTCCACGCCCCCCTCCCTCGCCCTCTCCAGCCTCCCCGCTCCCCCGCCCTCCTCCTCCTCCTCCTCCTCCTCCTCCTCCGCATATGACCTCCTGACCTCCCTGCAGCCCAAGCAGCTGCAGCTGCCACAGTTCAGCACGGCCTTCGGCCTGCAGCTGGGCTCCCACAGCAGCGGCCTCCCCAAGGACCTGCAGCCGTCCCACAGCTCCACAGCGCCCCCTGCTGGCTTCTCCGTCGCAGGCGCCGCCGCCGCCAGTGCCAACAGCGCCGCCCCGCCCTTCACCTCGCAGTAGAGGGGGAGACAGGGCGGAGTCCCTGCCTCTCTTTCACGGCCCCACTCTGGTCTCGAACCCGAGTTCACCCGGTGTAATCTACCTGTGGCTGAACGGGGTCTCCAGCAGGGGGAGGTGTCTGGGAGGGGGTGGAGACAGGAGAGGAGTGGGAAAGGTCTTTCCGGAAGGAAGGATTATAGGAGCAGTGAGCAGTGCTGAGGCCTCAGTCAGAGACCCCGTCTTTGTGTCGGCAGTTAACACGCCCATCTCTGATGTCATCACTATCTCTGATGTCATCGCTATCTCTGATGTCATCATCGCATCTCGCTTCACAAATATTATACATGTTAAACATGAAACGCGTTTATTTGGCCTTTCACCACAGTGTGTGTGGGTGCGTGTGTGTGCGTGAGCGAGCGTATGCGTGTGGCCCATGGTGACTACAGGTTATGTCGTAGTGTTACCCACTCTCATAAGATGGGGACCGATCCCCCCCCCCACGTTAAATAAACATGCAGCTTTTAAGCAACCTTTTTTTACATTGTAAATAAAGCGCATTTTACTGATTGGCTGGGCAGCTCTGGGTAAGATGATCATGTGACCCGGGCCATGGCTGCCTATGGGATGAATCTGGGAGCTCAAAGCAATAAAGCGTCAGCACCACGTTCATGTTGTCGTGCTTCACCGCGCTGCCGTCTTTTCAGTGCTATTGAACCATTTTAAAGTGGGCTACAAATGCTTGTCCCAAATAACTTTATTTATTAAACAGAAGATCTGATCACAGCGTTGGTAGTGCCATTGTTTCACCCTCTCTAGTACAGACGGAATGGACACTAGGTTGTGTGTGTGTGTGTGTGTGTCAGTCATCTCCCATTTTGTTCAGCAGCTGGATTCAAATGCTCTAAATAGATATAATATGGATTATAATCATGTATTGCATTTATATAGAACATTATTTATTCATTTATCCCTTTCCCACTGTAGAGCTGGAACCAGGCTGGCTTATTATAGCCCTTTCCCACTGTAGAGCTGGAACCAGGCTCGCTCATTATAGCCCTTTCCCACTGTAGAGCTGAACCAGGCTGGCTCATTAGAGCCCTTTCCCACTAGAGCTGAACCAGGCTGGCTCATTAGAGCCCTTTCCCACTGTAGAGCTGAACCAGGCTGGCTCATTAGAGCCCTTTCCCACTGTAGAGCTGAACCAGGCTGGCTCATTAGAGCCCTTTCCCACTGTAGAGCTGGAGAGTGCCGGTGTGAAAGCGGTATTCGTCTGCATTTAAAATGAATAAATAAATATTAAAAAGCCATAAAACTAGCGCACCCCTGACACACACACACACACACACACACACACACACACACACACACACACACACCACAGTAGCACTGGTGCTCCCGCCCGTCACCCGAGTTTGGTCAGGACATCGTGGGGTGGGGGTCACGAGAGGGCCCTTTAACATTCATGAGCCAGGGAACACTGCTGACCCACCCCGCCCCACCCAAAAACAGGAGGGAAGCATAGGACACCTCCCCACACACACACACACACACACACCTGTTATAGGGCTCCTCTAGGCACTTTGTAACTGCTTTGAAACCCTTTGAAACCAGAGGTCTCTGACTGTCTCCTATACTCATTGAATGTACTGTATTACTGTTTTAAAAAGATAAATAGGAAGAGCTAATAATAATATTAATATTAATAATTATATAGTCACCTTTTGTTATTGGTCCTTGTTTAATTTAAGGTATTTTTTTTGTATACAAAGTTTACATTTTAATGTATATTTTCTTGTGTACAAACGATGTAATAATGTGTATAAACACTATGTAATATCTGTATATAGTGTGACAAATTTTTGCTTTTTTTTTTTTTTTTTTTTCTCGGATGTATAAATAAAACTTGCTGTGAGGTTATTCACTGACGTTTGCACAACCCCTACAGCGCTGTGCTCATTTTCACCGACCCGTCCTCGACGCTGGTCCAAGGGCGGGGGCCACATCTGTATCGGATGAGAACAGAAAGTGAATGTGGTATAAATCAAACGGGACAGGCGAAGATCGTTTCTAAAACACCGGGGATTGTGCAGTGTCCAGTATGTGTAATGAGAATTTGTCACTTCTTGAAATCTCCACCAGATGGTGCCATTTCAACTTTATTAGGGCTACAAGGATCCCTCATTTACTCAAATGTTGCCTTTACTTTGGCAGTTACCTGCGCGCGCGCGCGTGTATATATATATATAGATATATTAGGGGTGGAACGGTACACAAAAATCACGGTTCGGTACGTACCTCGGTTTTGAAGTGACGGTTCGGTATGGTTTCGGTACAGCGGGGGAAAAAGAAATGCAAAACATAAAATTGCTTTTCATTTATTATTAACTTTGTAAACAAAACCATTGTCCATAATTTACTGAACAAAGTAAGGCACATATCTTTCTTAAATAAAACAAAAGTCCGTTAATACTGCTGCAACCTCACACAAAAAACGTTCCGCAAGTGCGGAGGATTGCATTCACAGCGCGTACCAAACCGAAAGTCCTGTACCGAGCGGTTCGGTACGAATACGTGTACCGTTACACCCCTAATATATACATATATATATATTAGTTAAGAAACAAAAAAGATTTCTATTAGAATAGTATAGGGTTACCTGACACTAAAGCAATCTCAGCAAACAGTGTCTTCATCTGTCAGAGTGAAATGTTTTCTCAGAAAAGTCTCGCAGCCAGAAACAGAGGCAGGGAGCCGTTAAAGAAAAAAAAATTGCATTAGAATTTATTTATTTATTTTTTCCTTAAATCACTTGGAAAGCTTACAAGGAGGTGAATACTTAGGTCTTCTTTAAATGACATACGGATTATATACAGGACTACAAACTGAGCCATGTTACAGAAAAGGAAATTTACACTTTTTTTTAATCGTCTTTGAGAAGCATCCATTTTCATTAATAAACGCCACAGAGGACCTTGTTTTTATTTACTCTACAATACTTGCTCTTTACAGTTATAAAAATAATGTTGTTCTTTAAATTTTCATCCATTGACTCATCGTTCCATACAATATAGCTGTGCTGTAGAAAGCATCCGGATGTGCTCAATTTATTGCCGGAGTTGAAATAAGGTACAGTAGCAATAGTAAGAAATGACATGAAATGGGAACCTCAAGTACCAGAGTTTTTTTTGTTTGTTTGTTTTATATCTCTTTAAATAAACTTTTACAAAGTGCAACAGATTAAGAGTCAACCCAGACGGTCTCCACAAGGTGCAAACTGACACGCTGGGGGGTGGGGTGGGGGAGCATGGCACCATTTTCATGTGGAAAAAGAGGATCATGGTAGAACAGGAGGATTGTGGGTAAGGGCCGAGGTGTTGTGCATAGGTAGGCAACACGCCTTCACTGAATGATTTCGGGGGGACGACTGAATAAGGGACTGAAAATGTTCCATTTTTAAAAATGTATTTTTATTTAAACGGTTGCGTGTGTGTGTGTTTAGTGCGGTGTTATGGGTCCGCGTGTTGCAGCGAGTTTGTCTCAAAAGCTACAGAGGGAATAGAGTGGGGAAAAACCCCGACTTCAGCTGCTATCTGACGCAGAGGTGATCTTTAAACGTTTCGATCGGCAGAACGCGGAACCTCAGCGCACGCGCCATCGGACACCGGCCGTCGGGTCCAAGCGATCGGAAGTCGATTTACCGGTCACGCGAATCACGAGGAGAGCCTTCTGGCAGTCGCTAAGACGTCCCTCGCGGTCACCTCTACCACAGAGAGAGAGGACGATGCTAGATAAAGGCCATCTCGATGAAGCGCCTGCCCTCTTCAAAATGCAAAAACACGCAGGTGAACCGTCCCCTCCCCCAAATATGTAAAAAAAAAAAAAAAAAAACCCAAAACGAATTTTCTTCTTCTCTCATGCAGTGCCAGCATGCCAAATCATTTCCTGTGGTTCTTTCGTACATTATTGCTGCATACACGTTTCTCCATAGCTACAGGGTCTAAGTCAATTGGAGTGCGTGTGTGAGAGAGAGAGTGAGAAAGAGAGAGAGACTAAGGGAGAGTGAGAGAGAGGTGTGTGTGTTACGGGCCCCCCTACAGTGGTGTTAAGGCTGAGGCTGCAGCTCACACACACACCGGGCCCGTCCAATCAGAGACAGACTTCAGCTGGAACAGCGCAGGGGCAGGGGCAGGGGCAGGCAGAAGGGTGGTGCGGCCTCGCTCATTCCCAAAGCACGCTTCCGCCCTCCGACCCACACAACTAAAAGCCGAGACACTGCGCTCCAGACTCGGAAGAAAATACGCAGTCACACGGGACGGCCTTGTGTGCTTCTTTCCTGCCGGCTGGTTCAGGAAGTGGATTTATATGACTTGAGATTTTATTCTAACCCCGAGTTTTGTGCTGCTGAAAAGGTCAAAGCTGGCCTCAGCGTGCTCTCTCTACCCTAAATAAGATGTGTGCGTCTGTGGAACAGCTCTCACGCTCGTCTCTCGTGGCTACGTCTTGTGTATCGCGAAAAGGCAATTGCCCCAAATTCTGGGTTCGGGGTGGGGTGCGAGGGGGCTACAGTCCACACATGAGCTGTGATGTAACCACGACCCCCCCCCCCCGGGAAGACGACTGATTCCAGAGAGAGGGAGGGAGGGGTTTTTGGAAGCAGCGGAGATCACTGCAGCGTCCTGTTAACTGGACGAAATAACTGAACTGAACAAAAATGAGCTTACAGGCCAACAGCCAACAGGCGCGCAACAGCGAGGTAAAATATATATATACATTTGTTTTCTTTCTTTCTTTTAAGGTGCAGGGGACGGGGGGGGGATACAGTGTATTTCTTTAAAGGAGTTCTGACATCTTAAAAGACAAGCATTTTTTTTCCGTCTCATCTTAGCTTTGAAAGGTACAAGTCCCAGTGCGGGAGTAGAGTGGAGCGGGACAGAGCCTTACAGCAGCAGGCGTGTGTTTCGATCTGCCAGCGTTTGGAGGACGAGGAGGGAGAGAAGGGAGGTCGGGAGCGGGAGGCACAGGTCTGAGGTACCGAAGGTTTCACTGAACGGTAAAACTCGCGAAACCTCGAAAACATCGTTTAAAAAAAGAAAAATCAGTTCGATTCCACCAGGTCGCGCCAGTTTCGGCTCTGGCCGGGAGTGCCACTAGGGGGCGACAATTGGCTGTCCGGCCCAGGAAGGGGGGAGGAAGCCGATATGAGGTCACTGCGCAAATGAGTGGTCCTGTGTGTTATGGTGACGGCTTGGCGGGTTACGGCTCGGAGGAGGCGGTGCTCCACCTCATGTCACTGCCGGTTTCAGGACTACGGCAACGAGCTCTCAATATGAGGGAGGGGGATAACTGACATGAAAAACAGAGGGTATAGAAAAATGGGGGGAAAAAAGCAGAGAGAAAATAGAAAACACAAAAAGGAAAAAGGGAACATGAATTCAAGGCATTTTTCAGTTATGGCCGTTTGTGAGTCTAACAGCGTCTACACAAGCGCTTGGCTGTTTGTACACAGTGGTTCCTTTAAACACAAAACCGCTTAATTTCTCAATACGTGTAAAAAAAAACAAAAACAAAAAAAAACGACCCTATATACAAATGTACAGCCACCCTCCATCAGTGTGAGCGTCACGCACACAAACAAGCACGCGCACACGCACACACACGCACGCACGCACACATACACACACACACACGCACACGCACACACGTACACACGTACACACGTACACACGTACACACGTACACAAACACGCACACAAACAAGCACGCACGCACGCACGCACACACACACACACTTACAGCAGAACACCTGAGGCCTCCCCACCACAGCGCCAACACACACACACACACACACACACACACACACACACACTCTGGATTCGGAGGGAAATGCACTTGTAAGAACACACAAACGCACATACAGACAGACATGCAGACACACACATACAAACGCATGTGTACACATGCGCGCGCACGCGCACACACACATGCACGCACACACACCAACACACACACACACCTCTGAAGCCTCCGCATGTGTTTCTCCAGAGGAACAGAGCAGATGGGATGTTTTGCACTTTGTCTGAGAGTGCGGGTTTGAGCGTTACCGAGTCCCTGTTAAACTGCATGACTCACACAGGCCCGTGACCACGCCCTCCCCGGTCACTAATATGTGCACTATGACAAATGAACTTAAAATAACTAAATGGACGGGGGGGTCTGCTTTAAGCGACGGGAGGCTGGCGAATGAGAGCCCTCCGGGGGGGATGATGTCACTGTGTGGAGGAAGATGCCCTGACCCGAGAGAACCTGCAGGTCGGAGAGAGAGGGGGAGAGAGAGAGAGAGAGAGAGAGAGAGTTAGAGACGGACTCCACACCAACACAGAAACCACACATCTCCCCCTGCCTGTGAGAGAGTGTAACTGCACTCTGGGAAAGGCTAAATATATGTCTCATGGTTACATACAATAGAATACACTTTTCGTGTTACATCTAAAATATACATAACTATATATACATGTCATTTGGACTGCATATTCCCATGATAATGACTACTTTTCTTCAATATGAAAAAGCACATATTTAAGGCCACGCGCGCCCCGCCCCGCCCCGCCCCCTCCCTGGCCCACACCTCTGCAGTCTCTGCACCAGCTCAGACACCATGCAGTCAGAGATCCCAGGACACGCCTCCTCTGCCAGGAAGATGGCCTCCCTCAGCTCCTCCAGCGCTGCGGGCTTAGAGCTGTCCCCCGCCATCCTCTCCTTCAGCTGGAGGGAGAGCAGCACACGCTTACACACGGTGACACGCGCTCTCACACTCACACACACGCGCTCACACTCACATACACACACACGCGCTCACACTCACATACATTCACACACGCTCACACACACACTCACTCACACACTCATACTCACATACACACACACACACACACACACACACACACAGACAGACACACACACACACACACACACGCGCTCACACTCACACACACACATATGCTCTCACTTGCAAATACACTTGCTTCTGTTTGTAGTCTTCTATCCTCAATGTACTAATTATCTTTCAAGACAAACACAATCTACAAACATTAAATCCGCAATGACAGGGAATAATCAGACGACACACGTTGCAAACGTGAATCTCTTTCTTTAACTGAATGAAAAAAAATTCCCTCACCTCGGCAAACAACGGAGAAATAATTGTGGACAAGCTCTGTGACAAAGGCCTCTTTGGAATGTCTTTTACCTGCCAACAGCGAGAGAGTGAGAGAGATACGTGCATGATTATATATCATATACAGATGATCATATACAGAAGTATGATTGTTTATTAACATACAGTATATTGTTTATTATTGTTATATTATTGTTTGTACAATATGTGTACTATGCCTTGGCCGCGCAATCGTATTTGTCATGCCAATATAGCGCCATTTGAATTTGAGAGAGGAAGAGAGAGAGGAAGGGAGAGAGAGATAGAGGAAAGGGGAGGGGAGGAGAGAGCGAGAGGGAGAGAGGGAGAGAGAGAGAGAGAGAGAGAGAGAGAGAGAGAGAGAGAGAGAGAGAGAGAGAGAGAGAGAGGGAGGGAGGGAGAGAGGGAGAAATCAGAGAACTGAAAGAGCCCTACAGATGAACAGGGTAGAGTCCTTTCCTGATGCTTCCTGAAATTTAAAAACCGCTGGACACTAAAAGTGGAATCCACCAGAGGGAAGGAAAGGATTCTGGGAAATGCAAGGTCTCCAATAAGCAAGGCCCTGGTGAGGTTTAACAGTTCTGGGTCGGAATACTCAAAAATAGGAGTGCTGATCCTGGATCAGGTGTCCCCTGCCTGTATCCTAACCTTATCCATTATGAGCTAAAAGACTAAACTGATCCCAGATCAGCACTCCTACTCGGAGAGGCTTTATGAACACGGGCCCTGATTAGCTCTGAGAAAGAGCCTGTGCGAGAAACGCTAGCCCGTGCCAGAAATGCTACAATATATTTGACAGTATTTTACACTATTTTCACTACCTGAACATCAAGTTCTACATTTTTCTCAAAAATCCATTACATTTTCAAAATGAACGGTCAAATAAAACAAACATAATTTTACTTCTAAATGTGACTAAAATCACACAATGAATGAACAGACAAGCACACCCAAATCAAGTGTATATATACTACCGATCAAAAGTTTTAGAATACCCCCATTTTCCAGTTTTTACTGAAATTTAAGCAGTTGAATAACCTGAAATGGTAATGGAAAAGGTAAGCGGTAAACTGCCAGAGGTAGGAAAAAAAATAATTGTTTAGGTTACCAAAAACTGAAAAAGAATGTACATTTCAGAGTTATAAAAATAAATAAAAAAGGGCTCTTTTCAGGGAACAAGTAATGGGTTAACGTGGGTTAACAGTCACTCTGTGCAAGTCACCAACTCTGGATCCAGCAAAAGAGCCCCAGACCATCACGCTTCCTCCTCCATGTTTGACAGTCGGTGTCACACACTGAGGAACCATCCTTTCGCCTACTCGACGGCCTACAAAAACCTTTCGAAATTTAAAATTTTGATTCATCGGTCCATAAGACCTTCTTCCAGTCTTCAGTAGTCCACTGGCGGTGCTTCATGGCCCAGGCAAACCTCTTTTTCTTAATTTGCCATCTTAGCGATGGCTTTCTTACTGCCACTCGACCTGTCAAACCTGCAGCTCCAAGTCATTACAGGCATCTTCTCTTCACAGTTGAAACTGACACTTCTTTACTTCGACCAGCGTTAAGCTGTGCTTGAAGCTGTTGTCCTGTGAGCCGCCTATCACGCAAGCTGTTGACTCTCAGAAACTTGTCTTCTGATTTTGTTGTGGCTTTGGATCCTTTGGGGCTTTGTGGCTGAGTTTCCAAGTGCCTTTTGATGGTGTAGGAAACTACGTTACATTACGTTACGTTACAGGCATTTAGCAGACGATCTTATCCAGAGCGACTTACAGTTTTTACATTTCTTTACAATCCATTTATACAGCTGGATATTTTACTGAAGCAATTCAGGTTAAGTACCTTGCTCAAGGGTACAACGGCAGTGTCCCACCTGGGGATTGAACCTGCAACCTTAACGTTACAAGCCCAGTTCCCTAACCATTATACCAAACTACTCACTGCCAAAGAATTTACATCATTTTTCAGTTTTTGAACTGCTTAAATTTAAGTAAAAACTGGAAAATGGGGGTGTTTAAAACCTTTGATTGGTAGTGTATATTGTGATGTCCCTAGGGGTTGAGCGACACTCACGGACCTTGCAGAGGGTGTACGCAGGGTAAAGAACACGGAGGAGGCAGTATTACAAACAAAATCATCATTTATTAAACGAATTTTTACAAAACACAAAACAAAGGGTGGGGTATTTGGGGAATCCAAAACACAAAGTCCACAATCCTTGTCTCATTATCGTGTCTGTAATCCAGTCCACAAATCCAGTTCAGTTCCTCAGGCAGTCCACAAGTCGGTACACAAAGCGGGGTCCTCAAACAATCCAGGTCAAAACACACTCCAAACAATTCTCTCCCAATCTCTCTTCAATTCTCTATCCAACACTCTCCACACCAGCCAACCTACTCCCTCCCAGTGTAACACAAACAAGTCCCTTAAATAGGCCTCCAAATGGCCTTCAGCTGTCCGCAGTCCAAATTGCTTGACTTTGTTCAGGTGCGGGACTGCGGGCTGCTGGGAACCGTAGTTCTTCTGTTTCCTCCAGTGGCTCCCAAGAATTAAAGGGCCAGGCAGCCATTTTCTCGCCCTGCCCCTTGGGATGCAACACACCCTCCTCCTCAGCTCTGACCTCAGGAGGGCTGAGCAGCATTTGTCCAGCGGCGACCAGAAGAGCCACCATCTCCCGGTCCCCTCAGGAAGTGTCCCCCCTGGATCAAACGTCCGGATCCCTTTATCTCCATTCACCGCCTGAAAGATTATCTGAAAGTCATTAGTGAGCGCCGCAAGTTGCTCACCTTGACCGCCACCAAGTGGCCATATGTGTGTACTGGCTCTAGGCTCCAAGGACGGAGCGGTCACCGCTCCTGCTCTGGTCCTCACCAGCCCTCCATGGCTCCTCCAGCAAACTTGATGCAGCTTTGTCATCCCTGATCCTCTCCTTCTCCTTTTCTGCCTTTTCCATTCTGCTTCCAGATGGTCAGGTTTGGTAACCGGGAAAACATGCTCTTCAAAACAATGTTAATTTCATTCTTTGATTTCTTTGTTATCTTTGCCTCTCCTCTCCATAGACATTTCCTACAATCTTCTCTTTTAAACATCAGCCTCTTTGGTTTCCCGTTACTCTTCAGGCGAGACCGTCTAAACTCCATTTCTCTTCTCTGTCTTCTTAACTTTATTGACAGAGATGCACTCACCATGACAGCAGATAGTCCGGGGTTTCAACCAGGCCTCCTCAGCCATAATTAAGAGACTTTCTTCAACACTAGGGTCCCACCATAGCTCATCCCCAGCATGCTGCTCCTCCAGTTCCCCTCCAAGGTCCGCCGGCTGAGGGGGATTGAGAACCATCCACTTTGACTCCAACATCTGGTCGTCATCTCCTGCCACCTCCACTGGCTGCGAGATCTCCACCTGGGTGCTAGAATCTTTCATGACAGGAACACATTTTGCACATTCCAGTTCTTCACTCACCGTTTCCAATTGATCCTGTAGTTGCAGTAGTTTCAGTTTGGATTTTTAGTACTTCACAAAAAGAGTTCTCCGTGGCCCACTGCTGGGCTTCTTGTTGGTCCAGCCTCCTGGTTAAGTCGCACAGTTGCTCTTTCAGAACAGGGAGCTCTTCATTTTCCTTTTGTTCGGTCAGGAGAGCTGCAGAGGTGGTTTGGTGCAGCTCCTGCAAAACAAAAATCTTCTCTTCTTGTTTTCAGATTTGAAAAATCCTCCTGGACTCCCTCTAGCTCTACAAGCTGCCCTCCTTGTTTTTTTTTTGTTGAGCCCTCACCTCTTCCAGTTGTGCCTCCAGCTCCCGCCTTCCCTCACTCTGCTGCCCCGCTCGGCTCCGGAGTTGCTCTGCCTCGGACGCATGGGCCTCTGCTGCTCTCCTGAGCTCCGCCTCCTTCTGAGTGAGCCTGGCCTGTACATCCCACAACCCCCTGGCATATTCCTCTTTGGCCTGGTCCTGGGCTTTCTGGATGTCCAGACACTGCAGATGCTCTTCTTCCAACGTCTGTGTTAGGTTTCTCACCTCATTTCCAAGAGAGGTTTTTTCCCTCTCCAGCTCCACAGCCATGTTTTCAATCTTCCTCAGGGAGTCAGTGTGCTCCTCCAGCAATCTCCCAACGGCCACCAGATGGCGCTCCTCCGAGGTCCCCAACTCAGCCTTCGTCCTGTACAGCTCAGACTGGACATTCTTCAGCTCATGAACCTCCTGGAGGGTGACTCGCCATCTGTCATCAACCATGGCCGCCCGCCTCTGGTTCTTCACCAAGTTTTCCTTCTGGTCACGACAAGATTTCTCCAGTTTCTGGATCACTTCCTCTTGGCCCTTTACAAATGCTTGCGCCTCTCCCAACTCTGCCTCTAACCCAGCACACTTCTCAGCAATTGTTACTTCACTATTATGCTGCGGTTGTGGCTTACTTGGGTTCTTGTGGCCCTTTTCTCTAGGGGGCACAACAGGGTAAGAGTGGCCATTTTTCTTTTGGACTTTTCGGTCTTGTCTTTCCTTTGGGTCCTTCCAGCCATATTCGTCCCTCTCGGAACACTTGTTGGGTTGGTGACCATACTCCAAGCAGCATATACACCACGGGGCACCACTTTGTGCTAATTGGGCCTGCTCCTTGTCCCAAGCCTCCATGCCTGTATCCACTGTCCAGTCACCTTCCATCATAGTGTCTTTTCCTTTCAAAAATCTAAATTCAAAAACCAAAAACAAATCCCGCTCAGTTGCACTACCTCCTCATGCCTATAGGTGATGTTTCATAATGGCCAATCAGAACACCTATTTTCTCTATTTTAACGCTTTGCAAATTGGCAATTTCCTGACATGCATGACAGTTTTGCGCAACTGCGCCAGGAGCGCTTCTCAAAAGAGAGCGAGGAGGTGCGCAAAAGGTGGCGCGCGCATTAATTTGTTATTTTCATGATTTGAGTTTATATTTTGAGACCTACATTGTTAAAAGAAACAATGTAGGTCTCACAAAATTGCCAAACTTGGCGGAGACGGGAAATATTCAGTTTGCGACAGATGAAACTGGCAATTCGCCTGCACTAGAGCATAACGCCGCTTAGCATCGGCATGAAAATAGGGCCCTATATAAACATCGAACAAAAAGTTCGGAAATTTGTTTGGTAGATTATTTCTCTGTTGTAACAATGCTTCTTGGCAATACATTTTATACCGTTGGAAAGCCTGTTTATTTCCCTTTTAAATGGTGCCCCATTTGTAAGGAACATGCATTTGTGGGATGAGCAGCACAGCTGAGTATGTGGGTTGCGCCCATGAAAAATGTGCCAAATCTTCTCTGCCAATGCCAAACAGCTTATTCTGCTGTTGCTATTGACTCTTGGTTGGTGTTGTTTGGTGGATTGGATGATTGAAGTCTATCAGTAACAAGGAAGAAACAAGACATATTGGCAATTTTACAATTTATTCATTTAACAAACAGTCAGGAGCCTCGGTAGCGTGTGGAAGAACCATACACAGCCACAACAGCCTGGCACCTCCTCCTCATGCTGGTC
This sequence comes from Aldrovandia affinis, assembly GCA_029706075.1. NCBI lineage: Eukaryota > Metazoa > Chordata > Actinopteri > Notacanthiformes > Halosauridae > Aldrovandia > Aldrovandia affinis. Next base: position 1,669,515 of record JAINUG010000178.1, on the reverse strand, counting down.
GCCAGCGTGGTCACACACTGCTGTGGGATGGCATTCCACTCCTCAACCAGGATTTGTCGCAAGTCAGCCAACGTGGTTGTGTTGGTCACTCTAGCCTGAACAGCACGCCCAAGCTGATCCCACAAGTGTTCAATTGGGTTGAGGTCAGGACTGTTGGCAGGCCATTCCATTCTCTCTACTCCCAAATTCTGGAGGTAGTCTCTGATAAACCCCGCTCTGTGGGGGCGAGCGTTGTCATCTTGGAGGATGGAGTTCGGTCCCAGACTGTGGAGATATGGGATTGCCACTGGTTGCAGAATCTCATCTCGATATCTCTCTGCATTCAGATTGCCTCCAATGATGGAGATCCCGCCCCACACCATCACACTGCCTCCACCAAAAGGTGTTACTCTATCGGTGCAGCAATCAGCATAGCATTCTCCCCGTCTTCTCCACACTTTGACCCTACGATCCAGCTTCAGTAGGCAGAATCTGGACTCATCGCTGAACATAACGTTCCTCCACATGTTCAGGTTCCAGTGCAGGTGTTGCTGACACCAGCGCAAACGGGCCTGATGGTGAAGGGCAGTCATGGCAGGCCTCCTGGCAGCCCTATGAGCCCGGAGATTGGCTGCGTGCAGTCTGTTCCGGATTGTCTGGGCCGAGAGCCGTGTGCCATATCGTCCTGCAAACCTTGACTGCAAATCTGTAGCAGACAGCCTACGGTTCCTAAGTACTGAAAGGGTGAGGAACTGGTCTTCTTGGGGTGTCGTCTTCTTGGGACGCCCACTACGCGGTCTGTCTCTGACATCCCCCGTTTCATGGAACTTGGCCTTCAGTTTGGAGATGGTACTAGGGCTCACTCCAAATAATGCCGCAACTTGCTTTTGCGGAACACCAGCTTGAAGTTGCCCTGTCGCACGGGCCTTATCGAGATCAGACAAACGTGGCATGCCGATTCTTGGAGCAGACACCAATTGACCACTGTAGCAGGGCCCATGCTCACAGGTGCTGCCAATCAGGCACCTGATTGTCAGCACCTGGGGGTACCGGAAGCTCAAAACAAGAGTCAATAGCAACAGCAGAATAAGCTGTTTGGCATTGGCAGAGAAGATTTGGCACATTTTTCATGGGCACAACCCACATACTCAGCTGTGCTGCTCATCCCACAAATGCATGTTCCTTACAAATGGGGCACCATTTAAAAGGGAAATAAACAGGCTTTCCAACGGTATACAATTTATTGCCAAGAAGCATTGTTACAACAGAGAAATAATCTACCAAACACAAATTTCCAAACTTTTTGTTCGATGTTTATATAAAAATATGTATACGTGCATAAATTAATCTGAGCATATCAGCGGCAATGCCGATATATCGGTGAAACCGATTAATCGGCCAAGCTCTGGTTAAGTTTGCACTGGCCTCCCCTGACCCCCATCGCTTGCTCAGATCAATCACAACGAGACGCCCCGTCTTCATGGTTACATTTAAATCACGTACCGTTTCCATTTCAAGATTTTGCATCACCATGGAGCTCGGTTCAATGCTGAGATTTAGGGACCCCCAGCCGGTCCATGTGTTTGTTAAGCCAGCACACCTGATTCAACTAATCAACGCTCGTTAAGTAGTAAACGAGTTGAATCAGGTGGTGGAATTGAACAAACACATGGACCGTCTGGGGGCCCGAGGAGGGAGATGGGAACCGCTGGTGTAACGGACGCTGAGATTCGGTGTGTGCGTGTCCCCGCTCTCTCACCCTGCTCCTCTCCAGCTCGCCGACTTGGGCCGTCCCGTTCTGCAGCCTTTTGGGGTCCTTCTCCCTGATTGTGAAGTTCCAGTTCTCTTTCTCCGAGTCGTTGCCTCCCGCCGCCTGCCCGTCCTGCTCCCTAATCGGGACGTTAGAAGAGAACGGGGCGTTCAGAAACTCGTGAAATCCCCCAGAATGCACCCTGGCCGCCTAAAGGCCAGATCCTTTAGAAGATACAGTAATCAGTATTATAACAATATAATGAATTATATTTATAGCGCTTTTTATAATAAATACGTTCTCACAGAACGCTTCACATAAGAAAACCCAGGCTAGACGGTCCCCTCTGAAAGCAAGCCTACGGAGACAGTGGCAAGGAAAGACTCCATTGGTTGAGAATATAGGGAGAAACCAGACTAAGGAGGAGGAGCCTATCCTCTGCTGGGCGGCACAGGGTGGGGGGGGTAAATCATGTAATGGGGGTCCAGGTTAATGGACGTAAGTTGATGGGGGGTATACAGGACTTTACTCTACAGTGAAACGATAATATCCGCCATCTGTGGACGGAAGAGACAGAAGCTTCTGGAGCACTCTATGGTGTCTCTAGACTCCAGGAGTGCTCTATGGTGACTCTAGAATCCAGGAGTGCTCTATGGTTACTCTATTATCCAGGAGTGCTCTATGGTGACTCTAGAATCCAGGAGCACTCTCTGGTGCTCACTCAATTGATCAGGGTTTAGTGGTGGCCACCTCTACATTAGCGGTTTAATGTTACATTTAAATTAACAGCTCAATCAACTGCAGCTGTGTAAGGGAGATGTAAGGGAAACATCTAACATTTTAGGTTCGCCACAACTACCAAGATTTGTACTACACTGCCCCCCCTGCCAGAGAGGGAGTGGTGGGGGTTACAGCAGGGTGCTAACGGACAGGACTCACGAATCAGACTCGTCCGAGCTGGAATCCTCATGAGACTGCTCTGCTTTCCACCTCTTGTACTTGTCGACGAGCTCAGACAGGTAGGACGTCTTCTTGGCGTGACGGACAATGAGCTTGTGCTTTAGCAGCTCTTTGGCAGTCGGCCTCTGAGGAAGGGGGATGGAGAGGGAGAAAGGTCAGATGGAGAAGGAGAGGAGCCATATTGAGGGGGAGGAATCAGATGAAGAGGACAGGCCAGGTGGAGATGGGGAGGGGCCAGGTGGAAGGGGGAGGGGCCAGAGATGGACAGGTGAGACCACAGACTGTAAACAGCTTTTCAGTGCATTCAAACAGGATCACATCCACATCGCTCCGTAGTCCCCTTACTGAGGACATTTAATGGTAAAAGGAGGGAGGGGTTTGAGGTGTGATAAGAGAGTGCAGGGATATCCCTTCTCTTCCCGTGACTTGTTCAATCTAACCTCCATAGCACACGATTCCATCACAGTCTGCGTTTGGCAGTCAATGAAATCAGCCAGAAAAAGAATTGAAATACTGTGCAGCGGTTGCTTAACTGAGCGCTCAAAGTCACTGAGGGCAGAGTGACGCAGCGGGCTGCAGTGCTTTTTACGGACAACAGGTGTCAGCGTGGGACACACTCACGAAACTGGGCTCTTTGTTCAGGCAGGCCTCCACAAACTCCTTCAGGGGCTTGCTGTAGTTCCCGTCCAGTGTGGGGGGGTTGTTTTTGGGGATGAGGAACAGGACCTTCATGGGGTGCAGTTCCGAATGCGGGGGCTCCCCTTTAGCCAGCTCGATGGCGGTAATGCCCAACGACCAGATGTCCGCCTACAACGCCCGGGACACAAACATGGCACGCGTTTACTGCAACAACACAATGGGTCTCAGCAGCAGAAGACAAAGAAGGAAGCATTGAAGTAAGTGTGTGCAGCTTTGTATGTGTTGGCGGGGGGGAGGCCCTGGCCCGGGCTAGGAGAGTCCAAGCATGGGGGGGGCTCGTTGGAAAGGGGAGGGCCGGGGGAGACCGTGAAGGTGGAGACGGCTCACCTTGGAATCGTAGGCGGACTGCTTTATCACCTCCGGGGCCATCCAGAAGGGCGTGCCCACAAAGGTGTTCCTCTTGATCTGCGTGTCGGTCAGCTGACCCGCCACGCCGAAGTCCGCCAGCTTCACGTCGCCCTGCTCCGACAGCAGCACGTTGGCGGCTGTCAGGGGTCAGATGTCGGGGGATCAGCAACACACACACAACTTCATATCAGTCACCTTCATATACCTAACCACAGCAGAATCATGCAGTGTACCCAGCATGCAATGGGAGCCCCTCTCAGTATCCTAGGTTACTAGTTCTACTCATCAAAATGGAGATAGGATCTCTGTAGTGAACAGCCGTGTTCATATTTTCGACAGTGTCGTCATATACTACACTGTATGACACAGGACCAGCTAACTCTGCCCAAATCATAACCTTAACCATTAGGAAGAAAACTGCATTGATGACCTCAGACTAGCGCTCAGGGGCAACTTCCACCTACACAAACTAACTGGCTGGTTGCTATGTGCGTAACCAGGAAATGATGAGGCAGTGATGAAAGAACTGCTGAAAGATGGGCTGTTACGGCTATGAGGTCCCATTGCCATGGTCACTGTTTGTTTGTTCAGCATGTGATGCAATAGGACCAATGGTAGCTTTCTGAAAAGGCCTCTGGGATTTGTAGTTTAATTTGATCTGAAGACACGACTCTAGGCAGTGCACAGAGGTGTGTTACCTTTGATATCTCTGTGGATTTTCTTCTCCGAGTGCAGGTACTCCAGCCCCTTCAGAATCTCTCTCAGAATGGTGGCGATCTGGATTTCATCCAACGACCCTGGTTCCAGCTGGAAAGAGAGGGCACATTCATGCCTGTGTACACCCAGAACCAGCCACAACCAACCAGAACCAGCCACAACCAACCAGAACCAGCCACAACCAGCCACAACCAACCAGAACCAGCCACAACCAGCCACAACCAACCAGAACCAGCCACAACCAGCCACAACCAACCAGAATCAGCCACAACCAGCCAGAACCAGCCACAACCAACCAGAACCAGCCACACCCAACCCAACTACATGTTATAAAGTGTTCAAAAAAAAAAAAAAAAAAAGGAAACCCTGCCCCAGCAAAAGCACCCAGACTCCTGGGCTATGACATCACTCACCAAATCCAGCGCTGATCCACCACCTAAATACTCCATGATGATCCATAACTTTGTGTCCTGGAACAGAAGAAATTTGGCGTTAGCACAGAATCCCCCGGTGGACACGGCGGCGGATAGCGTAGCGGTCTGACACACTGTATCTCGTCTGGTCTGATACGGTGCGCGCTGCCTGTCAGGGACGCGGTTCCAAACCCATCTCTGCCAGACCGGCCCTGGCCGTTAGCCCCGAAAGGGGGCGGCATTTGGCCGTCCGCCCCAGGGGGGTGAGCCGGCTCGGGTCCGCCGTGAAGCACGTAAGGGAGTCTCCAGAACGCGGGTGGGCAAATTCCCTCTCGAAGGAAGCGGAGTTCGCTGCCCTTGTACAATTAGCTTGCCTCGTAGAGACGAGCGGCAAACTCGTGTGGGGAGGGTAAATCGGAAAACAAATAGAGGCCAAGACAAATTGGCTACTAAATTGGGAGAAAAATGGGAAAAAATCGGCGACAAATTTGAAAGAGATTCCCTGGTGGACAAGCGTCTGGTGAAGAGAGGTCCAGCCGAAGCAGTGGGCTGTAGAACGGGATGTGAATAAATGTAAATATAATTTCACACTTTGAACGAAGGGCTTTTTCACTCTCATTCCTTCACTTCAGTCTCTCGTTTAGGGGCGAGCACCACAGCCTGCTTCTCCTCCTTTTTCGCTTGGTGTGGGGGGCAACAGGCACATGGGCCGTAAAGGGATGTCCCTCTCGGGGGCCACAAGCAGTCGAAGCCGAAGACCAAACACAGCGCTCTCAGCACTCAAACAAACAGCCGCTTTATTCGAGGCGGAACAAGCACACGCATAAGCGCTGGCTCCTCCAGTGCATCTACGCCAGCCAATCACAGGCATCCTGCTCTGCATCCGGGAGCCAATCAGACAGCCAACAATTAGGTCACTTAAGTCCACTGGAGCCATATAAATATATATGCATGTGCTGCATAGAGAGTGTGGCGCCGTGTAATTCATTAATGTACCGGACGCTGGGGGGAGATGGAGGTGTGGGGGAGGGAAGATGAAGATGCTGGAGTGACAGGACAGCAGGTTTAAACGCATCGCCGTTATTGGTTCCGCACAGGAATGGCACATGGTGCCGATACAGCAGTGAGATGCGCCACTCCCAACTCTCCCACCAGGGGGAGCCACCGAACACACTGCACACACACGTGCACAAATAAACAGACAAACAGGTAAAGAGGAGGTAAGGTGGTTTCACAAAACTCACGCCTGATCGGGCCATAAGATTTACAGCTGGGAGCTCTGCCCTGTTCACCGGAGTGTGTCCCCTCAGCAGGCTCCTCCCCTTTCCCTGGGAGAGGGTGTTTTTTGGCCCCACTGCTCTTCAGCAGTGATCCAATCAGCCGCAGCGGGCCAAGGTGCACGTGGCGTACACTACTTAAGCCGTTTATGATCTTTCCCAGGGCGACTCGTAAAGTTGATATAACCCTTGTATATAAACGTTGTTGTACAGGTGGAGCACCTCAGGTTACCCACAGCGAGAGACAGATGTGAGTGTCTGACCATCACTGCCCAGGTACCACAGCCAACAGCCACGAGGGACAGCAGAACACTTACACAGCACTCACACACACTCACACACCATAGTGACACACTCACACACACCATACTGACGCGCTCACACACACTTACACACAGCACTCACACGCTCACACACACTTACACAGCACTCACACGCTCACACACACTTACACACCAGACTGATACACTTACACACACTTACACACAGCACTCACATGCTCACACACACTTACACAGCACTCACACACACTTACACACCAGACTGATACACTTACACACCACACTCACACACACACACTTACACACCGCACACCACACTGACACACTCATACTCTTACACACACACACACACACACACACACACACACACACACACACACACACACACACACACACACACACACACACACACACACACATACACTTTACGCCCCACTCACACACTTTACACCCCACTCACACACTTTACGCCCCACACTCACACACTTTACGCACCACACTCACACTCACGCACATATATACGAAGCAGGCACAACATAAAACTGTGAAACAGGGCAGCGAGAGTCTGCCGTCGCTCAGAGACACAGTAACGATGTAACACTATTGACTGACTGCACAGGCGCGCACCCAAAGCAGAGTTCACACGCGTCGGGACGTTCACTGCAGCCCTGAGACAGAGACTTTGAAAAACTCAAAGACCGACACTAAACCATCCGCAAAGAAGCTGGAGATGGCACCTCTGACGGCTCATAAAACACACCCTTTCAGAGTCCGCACCAGCTCAAAGATCACTAAACGCGGAGTGGGTACAGCAGTGATTACGTTAAAAAGTAACTAAAGGGGGCTGGTGGATAGCGTAGCAGTCTAACGCACCACACTTTGGCTGGTCCGGTGTGGTGTGCGCTGCCTGTCAGGGACGCGGTTTGAAACCCTACCAGACCGGCCCTGGTCGTCAGCCCCAATCGGAGGTGGCGTTTGGCCGTCCGCCTCCGGGAGCCGGCACGAGTCCGTCGAGGAGCAGGAAAAGGAAAATAGTGTCTCGTCCCGGAGGACAGGCGGCAGACTCGTGGGGGAGGGTGAATTGAGATAAATAAAGGGTATGATTGGCAACCAAATTGGGAGAAAAACGGGGAAAAATTCAACGCCACGTGACAAACCCTGGATGGGAACAAAGCAGCCAGGAGACAGAGTGGAGTTTTGTCGGTCTACGGACCGGATTTTTATACATTTTTTCCTGTCTCTCCCCCCAGACATGGGGAAGAGACAGTGGGAGTAGCAGGTTAACATATAACACAAACACAAAATCTTCACCCTACTCGCCGCAAAGCTTTCAGGTAAAAACAACTAACTAAAATAACAAACAAAAATAATCCAAACTTATGGGACACCGCGCCTCTTCCTCCGGAGTTCCCCTGGAACCTCCCCAGGCACACACATATCCAGTGACCTTTCAAGTGCTTCCCCCCCATGCATACTGAGACACTCAAACTTTGCAGTTCGAGTTCTCTTTCCCATTCATACAGAGACACTCGCCACTCCCCAGTGAGAGTTCTGAAACACTCTCCACTGCCGAGTGCGAGCTCTCTTTCAATAAAACCGAGGGCGAGAGGCGGACCCTCCGTCCAGGGCACCCTCTCGCTCTCCTCCACAAACACACCGAGGGAGAGAGGCGGACACTTTTAGTGCACCCCCTCTCCCTCTTCCCCACACACACAGGAAGAACTCTACTGAGTCACTTTCAACAATCACTCCACAATACAACACTCCACAACACTCCACAACACACGTGCACCCATGACAAGACAAACTCTCAATACACACGCAAGACAAAGACTAACTCTCATGACGAAACATCCATGACAAGACAAGACTAACTGATTCCCCACTCGCCCCACCTGCTCTTAAATAGGCTTAGTCTCTGCCCGGCTCAGGTGGGACTCATGAGGCAATCACTCAATCACAACCATTCACTCACATACTCACACAGACACCCAATCAGCCAATTGACTTCCATATCAATTGACTGATTGACACCAATGAAATAATAAAATAATAATTAAACCAATTATGGCATTTGGAGCAACCTTCCGGGCGACAGTTCACTCTCACACCCTGTGAGAGTGCCAAACCTGCCCCCGGAAAGTCTCCCTGCTCCAAAGGCCTCCACAACACGCAAAACACAGACAACCATGCCACTCCCACGTGGCCGAGACCGACGTCCTCCACAATATATACAAAGAAAAAGTAACTAAAGGGTCACTCACCTGAGAATGAGCATGTGACTAGGCATAAAGCACAGGTGTGCACCCCCACTCAACACAGCACATGATCAGGACACCAAACATCAATATAATAACGTTTCTTTAGATCATCACAATCACACTGCACAAAGAATTAGGGCAAACTGTCCCAGAGAGGATTCCATCAGCCAATCAAATCATGTTTCTTCATTCACAAATGGATCCCATTGAAATCACCTCCAGAGGAGAGCAGGTTATGGGCTCTCGTTAGGAGCAGATGCTTTGGCGCTGGTGATGGTCCTCTCTAGGGTCCAAGTTTCCATTGCAGTCATCATATACGCTCAGTGGCCACTTTATTAGGTACACCTTTCTAGTACTGGGTAGGACCCCCCTTTGCCCCCAGAACAGCCTGAATTCTTCGTGGCATGGATTCAACAAGGTGCTGGAAACATTCCTCAGAGATTCTGGTCCATGTTGACATGATAGCATCACGCAGTTGCTGCATATTTGTCGGCTGCACATTCATGTTGCGAACCTCCCGTTCCACCACATCCCAAAGGTGCTCTACTGGACTGAGATCTGGTGACTGTGGAGGCCATTGGAGTACACTGAACTCATTGTCATGTTCGTGGAACCAGCTTGAGATGACGTGTGCTTTGTGGCATGGCGCATTATCTTGCTGGAAGTAGCCATTAGAAGGTGGGTAGACTGTGGCCATAAAGGGATGCACATGGCCAGCAACAAGACTCAGGTCGGCTGTGGCATTTAAACAATGCTCAAGTGGTATTAAGGGGCCTAATGTGTGCCAAGAAAACATTCCCCACACCATTACACCACCACCACCAGCCTGAACCGTTGACACAAGGCAGGATGGACGCATGGATTCATGTTGGGGCATACGCCAAATTCTGACCCTACCATCTGCATGTCGCAGCAGAAATCGAGATTCGTCAGACCAGGCGATGTTTATTCAATCTTCAACTGTCCAGTTTTGCCTCACTTTCCTGTTCTTAGCTGAAGGGAGTGGAACCTGGTGTGGCCTTCTGCTGCTGTAGCCCATCCACTTCAAGGTTCGACGTGTTGTGTGTTCAAAGATGCTCTTCTGCATACCACTGTTGTAACGCGTGGTTATTTGAGTTACTGTCGCCTTCCTGTCAGCTTGAACCAGCCTGGCCATTCTCCTCTGACCTCTCTCATTAACAAGGTGTTTTCACCCACAGAACTGCCGCTCACTGGATGTTTTTGGTTTTTTGCACCATTCTCTGTAAACTCTAGAAACTGTTGTGCGTGAAAATCCCATGAGATCAGCAGCTTCTGAGATACTTACACCACCCCGCCTGGCACCAACAATCATTCCACGGACAAAGTCACTTACGCTACGTTTACACCGTCTGATAAAAGTAACCCAATTCAGATTTTTGCTCACGTGGCACACATCGGATATGTATTATGAACATGTAAACAGGAAAAAGGAAGGAGAATCTGATATTTTCATCCGTTTTGGGCCACATTCATATGTGGAAATAAATCTAATATGAATCTGATATCTGCCAATGCGACTGTCATCTAAACGAACAGATTGGAATTTCCCTGTCATTCCGATTCGCACGTCATTCAAAACGCGACACTTTTTCACATTTGAACGACGTGTAACGTTCCACGTGCACAACCAGAAGTGAAAGAGGTTAAATAATGGAGGACAAAGGCTCAGGTCAGTGAAGACAAACACCTCATCCAGCGTGACCACCAGAGATAATAATGAAATAGATTTTAATCCGTTTGCGGCCATTGCAGATGGCGATATGGCCGTGCCGGCGTGGTTGTTGTTCACTTCCGTGTCGGTAGCCAAACCCTCGTGTACGCATGCGGGTTGTTTCAAATGTAAACTCAGGTATCGGTCTGAACAACAACTGAACCTCTTGATCATGTCTGCATGCTTTTATGCACTGAGTTGCTGCCACATGATTGGCTGATTAGATAATTGCATTAACGAGCAGGTGTACCTAATAAAGTGGCCACTGAGTGTATATAGACTGTATTCTGTGGCTCTCTGGGCAGCGCTACCATCAGCTTCGCCCCTGGATGTTGAAAATGCTATGTTTTTTTTCATGGGGTAACACACCGAACGCGACTCTCGCGAAGCAGGGGTAGCCCGAACAGAGCGCACTGAGCGTGAGCGCCAAAAGAGGGCGCTCCAGCAGTATCGCGGTCTCACTCACCTTCAGATACGAGCCGTAGTACTTGGTCACGAAGGGACTGTCACACTGGCTCAGGACCGTGATCTCCTGCTGGATGTCCTCGATTTCGTCCTCCGCCTCCTCCAGGTCGATGATTTTAATAGCCACGACTTTCTGAGTCCGATTGTCAATTCCTTTAAAGACCTCCCCGAACGAGCCTTTCCCAATCTTCTGCAGTTTGGTGAACAGCTCCTCGGGGTCCGCTTTCAAATTCTGGGGCAAAAGGACGAGGGGGGAGAGGGTATTAATGGCAGGTAAAACATTCTCCTCTTCAGCATGACTTAGCATTTTCATTCCTGCTGTGTTTATATACTTTAATTTATACTGCATTAACCACCCCCGCCCACCCCCCCCCTCTGTGTACACAAGCACTGAACACAACAGGGAGCATGGGAACTGGAGTCAATCTGAACACATTTCACAGGGAATGTACATGTAACTGCCAAAATAAAGGCAACACTCGAGTAAATGAATGATCCTTTAAACGGGTGCAGTACCGCGAGTGCCCATCGGGGGCCTAGGCAGCGACCTGCACATTAGAGAGATTAAGTCACTTAAGTCATGCCAGTGTGATGTGCTTTGTCTTGAGAACAATTTGAATGTGCTGTATTGCCCACTGTGACACATCAATAATGTAAATTAGCTGTGACACTACGCTGTAACTTTATGGGAGAAAAAATATAAATGTTTGGAATGAAAGCGCATGACGTAAAGGCGTTTCATTACGTGGTTCTAAAAAAAACTCTTTCAGAAACGTTAGCCTACATTTAATAAAGACAGGAGAGAAGGGAGCGAAAGCAGTCGAGGTACAATCAGCTCTCTGAGAGCTTAGCCTTTGACCTCTCTGCTTTATTTCTGTCCTATCAAGTCCCAGAACCCCCCTGTGTCAGGGAACAGCAATTCACTGAGCTGGCAAGGAAACTTCACACGCGTTCAGTTATAATGCAGCACACACCCACCTGTGCGGAACTAAACGCCATTAAACCGAGCTGCTCTACCTACCAGCTAACTGCTCCTCCCTAAGACAGTGGTTCTTAAGCTCGGTCCTGGGGGCCCACTGTGTATGCTGGTTTACATTGTGCTGGGGGCCCACTGTGTATGCTGGTGTACACTACATGCTGGTTTACACTCACACTCCTGCCCTCATACCTCCAATCTACCTCCAACCTTACACTCCTGCCAGACCACACCGCTCTGGAACCCTCCTCTCAATCGCGGCTGCTCTTTAGCCCTCGGGGTTGGACACACATTCCACCGCAGTCTAACAACTCACCTCTTCAAACTGCATCTTGGCTCAAACTTGCCCTTCCCTTGACCCCCCCTGAGCAGGAATCCGCAAAGCAACCGAACACAATTCCCTCAAACTAAATGGCACCTAAGGAAATGTGATAGGGTATGCAAGGACACAGCCTTTCAGAGGTGTAACGAACGTCTCGGGATCATCGCGGCTTGCTGCCTAACCTGTTTTGTATGCGCTTCTGTAAGCCAAACTGGATCGGCAGCAGAACACCTAATGTCAATATATGACATACAAAACACCTCAACATCTCTTTCCAACATGGGGAGGTGGAGCCGCCTTCGTTATGAACCTTCCAATGGGTGGACGTACCCTACTAAATCACTTGGATTTATACCAACCAACCAATCAATCAATCAAAAGGCCTGGCTCTGCCACGGGCCAATCAAGAGCCACGTCTCGTCTCAAAAGGTGGCAATCCGGAAATGACATCACATGTCGGGAGCCGGGACGGGAAGGCAAAAACATACAACTGACGTCCTACCGAGGAGCAATGAACCTATTCCGCTTATCGGATGCCAAATGTTTTATGATGAGTCATGGCAGAACACTGCCTCGGGTTCGGAGCGATGAAACACAGGCCCACAATGCATCGCTTCACATTCCTGATTTCAGAACGCCGGCGGAGAGGAACGCTCGCAAACCTCGTACAATTACACCTTTGTTTTCTTTCGGGATGCAAAACGCCAAATGCAGTTAAAGCAATTTAGTAAAATGCAGTCCAAGAAGGGTCTGTAAAAATTGATGGTAATGCTAAACTTTATTTTAATGCTTTAAAAGACTTGGCGTTGCGCTTGTGCTAAATGCTGTGAGCACAGAACAGGAGGAGGGGGGAGGGGATCAGAATTTCTCATAAAGGCTACAAATAGTTATTTTGAAAATAACTTCAAAGGGAAAACAAGTTTTGGGATATATGATTTCTCACTATGTTATGACAGTAAGGAGAGATGCTGTGTTTCCATTGGCAGAGAGATGAGCTCCATCAACGGTTCTCACTCTTCAGACACTCCGGTGTCCAGGGAAACATAACATAAATATTTGAGATTTCACCTTTTTTGCAGGAAGGAGATTTCGCAGGAAGGCGTGTGGACATTTTCAAGAGAGAACTGACGGGGCATGCCAAATCGGTGTGGTTTTCATAAAGAACAGCCCAGTTTTTAGACTGTAAAGGATTGTGAAAAGTGCAGCAATGTCATACCACCAAGCATCCCTCTCCAAATTTCTGTGAATTAAAAAATAAAAAATAAAAATGTATTATGTATTTGAAACATGTCATTAGTATTAATACAAAGCTGCAAATTCTCAATTTCTAAAACAAAAAAAACCAACACATTTCCACTGAATATATACAGTGGGGTCCAAAGGTCTGAGTCCACTACCAAGATTTTTTTCTTTTCGTCATTCTTCAAAAACGAACAGAATTTATTTTAGTCAGGAGAACAATTAATTAATAAAGTGTTTTAATTTGTCTGATTATTTTCCGTTTTTCTCCCAATTTGGTAGCCAATTACACCTTCTATTTATTTCGATTTACCCTCCCCTCCCGAGTCCGCCGCTCGTCTCTACGAGGCAAGCTATTTCTCAGAGGGCAGCAAACCGCTTCGTTCGAGACAAAATTTGCCCACCCACGTGGTTCTGGAGACTCTCTTACGTGCTTCACGGCGGACCCGAGCCGGCTCACCCTCCCCCCGGGGCGGACATCCAGTGCCCGTCTGATAGAGACGGGTTTCGAACCGCGTCCCTAACAGGCAGCACACACTCGTATCGGACGACCAGCCAAAATACGCTATGCTATCCGCCGTCCCCTCAGGAGAACAATTTGACCTCTAACTACTTCACTAAGCTCTGCTGACATCATTACAAACAACTGAAAAAACTTTTGCAAAGGAAGTGTCCTTTTTCAAGATCAAAGCACCTGCAGTAGCAATGAGAACACATGGAGGACCATATTAATTACGTATTAATTGTTACAAGGCCAAACCAACTCACACTGTGTATTAGGAGTGTCCATGTATTAAAACTTAAATGAAAAATAAGGCGTCACAACATTTTGAGGAAATAAAAGGCAATGGTAATATTTATAGATATTTCAATTTCATACCATACTTTCTCAAACACATTTTTTAAAATTTGTATCAGTGTTTTATGACATTCTATAATAGCAAATACCACGCGTAAAAATTGTGTGTTAGTTTTCGTTGAACAATGAAAACAAACAGATCTTGGTAATGGACTCAGACTTTTGGACCTCACTGTATATATTTTTGAAATAATATACTGTAAACTTTTCTCTCCCTGTTTTCTAGGTGTAGTGTGCATCTGTCTACGACGGTGTCTGTTGTATTGTTGCTGTACTGATCTCTTGCTCCAGCTGTGGTTATTCTTGGCATTTCAAATGCACTGTGTAGCAGTGGCCACCGTGCCAGGTGGTGAGTGGCTGAAAGACCAAATCAAAGAGCGGAGTTACAATAGGCCAATGGCCAATTTATTATCTTTCTACAAAGAAAATAAGACAAAACACAAAGATACAGTAGTTAACTCAAAACCTTGCAATAGAGGGAAACAGCAACCAAAAACCAGCACTTCTGCCTCCATGCCCCAAAACTCTCCCTCAGGCATGGCAGGCTGTGCTTTTATAATGGCCTAACGAAGGCAACGGCTCACAGCTGAGTTCATTGCTCATTAGCCTCAGGTGAACCTGCCTGTAAGTGAGGCCGCTGCTGTCCAAGGCCCTGTAGTCCTCTCCTGGCTGTGGAAGGGAACAAGAGCACCTGACAGCAGCCAAAAGGGAGTAGACAGCAGCCTACTCCTCCCTCCACCTCTCCCAGTGTCACATACCCTCCCCCTCAGCTCCGACTAAGGGGAGGAGGTGGAAATCTCCAGACAGTGGGAGAGGAACACCAGGGCTCTAGGAGGCTCTGCCCCCAGGGTCAAAGACCAGCCACACCTGGTGCACCAGCGAACTGATACTGGAGGCATAACAGGGCAGCTTTGCACCCACAGGGGGGCCAGCGACAGCAGGCGGCAATGGGCCCGCAGGGAGGCTGGCAGGAGGCGGCGAGGGGCCCTCAGCAAGGCCAGCAACAGCAGGCGACGAGGGACCCTCTGGGAGGTTTAAGACAGCAGGTGACGAGGGGCTGCCTGGGAGGCTGGCGACGGCATAAGACGAGGGAACCCCTGGCAAGCTTTCAGTGGTGGCTGATTGGGCAGCCTTAGAGAGTGGTGGTTGCCTGGGAAGCCTGGTCTGGTTGCGATATTTGTGTGGTGGAGGTCTGTGGGTTGCGTGGCTGGGTCTTAGGGCCTTCCTCTCCTCCTCAGCCAGGGAGAGGAGAAGCCAGTGGAAAGTGTCATTAATTGGTGCTGGAAAGTGATGCCAATGATGACCATCACTTTCGCAGCTTCTGCACAAGTTGGCATCCCGCACTGGGCACACAGACCAGTGATGGTCTGACTCTTCAAACCACTCACACCAGAGAAAAATCCTCAACAGCTCCTCCCAGGGGCCCCCGAACCAGGGTTCCACAGGTCGGTGGGGTAACTCCCTCCCGCCCCAGGGCCTGCAGTACTGGATCACAGGTGAGGGGATAGCCAGGCAGTGGTGGATCCAGGGAAGGGGTTCCATGATCGCCTCTCTCTGGGTTGCCTTGCTTTTTCCCACGAAAGCCAGGAGTGTGTCCACCACACACTCGCTCAGGTAACCGACCCCCTCCAGGTCCAGCCAGGTGTACACCTCCGGGTCCCTCAGCCAACAAAGGAGGTCCTCCACCTCTGGGCTGGTCCAGGTCACCGCACCCCAGGGAACATGTCCACCAGGGCTCGAGGCTGGCTCCAATTGGACCCCAGCCGCTATACCCAGCAGTTCTCCCTGCATCTCGGGGGAGCAGGCTTCCAGGTCCTCCCAGCAGATAATCAAGGGTTCCTGGGGTCCCCTAGGCATAGGGACTACCTGCCTCTTTGCCTTGACGGAAACCAAAAACCAGCACTTCTGCCCCAAAACTCACTTCAGGCATGGCAGGCTGTAAAGGCCTAATGAAGGCAACGGCTCACAGCTGAGCTGATTGCTCATTAGCCTCAGGTGAGCCTGCCTGTAGGTGAGGCCACTGCTGTCCAAGGTCCTGTAGTCCTCTCCAGGCTGTGGGAGGGAACAGGAACACCTGACAGCAGCCAAAAGGGAGGCGCAGCCCTCTACTCCTCCCTCCACCTCTCCCAGTGTCTCAACTTATAGTAAGTTGCTCTGGATAAGAGCTTCTGCTAAATGCAAAAAATGTGAAATTTTAATGTAAAAAAATAAAAATAAAATGTAAGTTCTTAAATACAGGGCTGTGCGCTCTGATCCCCACAGGCCATCTCTCTTAGAAAATGAAAATCAGGAACACCAAATCGCTCGCATTGTCGTTTGCCCTCAACTGAAGCCCCATTTCCCCTGTTTTTAGGCAAGCCCAAGAGGATTGAAAGTGCACACGAATGAGAACACAAACCGAGCTGACCGACCACAGACCAGAGGAGAAGCGTGAACACAAGGCACCCTCTTTAAACCGTGGTCTGAGGAGGAAGGCCTTAGGCTTACATCAGGATCTCCCATCTGCACGCTGCACACTGCAAACTCAGCCTTTCCCTGTGTGTGTGCGTGTGTGTGTGTGTGTGTGTGTGTGTGTGTGTGTGTGTGTGTGTGTCCGTGCGCGTGTGTCCGTGCGTGTGCATGTGAGAGAGCCCTAATCCACAGGGTGGTCTGTAGTGACGTCATGGTGATTCAGAACGGGCCTCCTGCGGCTGGAGAATGCAAATGACAGCGTTACGCACTTATCTACGCAGCGCACTCCAAAGAGTGATGACACAGCTCTTTAATCTGCCTGGACACAGAGAGAGAGGGGGGAGAAGGGGGAGCGGGGAGAGGGAGGGAGGGAGAGGGAGAGAGAGAGAGAGAGAGAGAGAGAGAGAAGGAGAGACAGAGACAGCGAGAGAGAGAGAGAGGGAGAAAGAGGGAGAGAGTGGGAGAAAAAGAGACAGATTGAGAGATCGATAGATAGAGAGCGTACGGTCTGTCCTCTGCTCGGACTCACTTCAGGCAGAGACCTGAGCCCCGCCTCCCAGCTTCACTATGGCAACGTGATGGCGCTCTCGTGGAATTCCGCCACGCTTAAAGGCTCTTTACCGCGCTGAGCAGGAACAATACGTTACGCATGACTTATTCCAACGCCACGACAGCCTGTTTCTCCAGAGGAGGAGAGGGAGGAGCTCCACGCCCGGCGTCGGCTCAGTACCACACTATTCAACTGCGCAGCAAAACTTTGCGCACGCTTGCACGCCCCCCTTGCCCTCCAGAGACACCCTGGTGGAGTTTCCTAGGGGACCGGTTGGACCCAACACCTCCTCTAATTTTCACTTGACAACAAGCCCTCAGCTCCACATCCGATTCAATTAGTTTGGGGGGTAGGGGGGGTTGATAGCTTTCAATTTCTGCTTCAACTTTTCATTGGCTGGTTGTTAGAGCACTCATGTAATTCATAATATAAAATTTGGCGGGGGGGGGGGCAGTGGGATCAACAGGGCCCCTCCCTGCAATGCGGAAAAAGCTTATCTCCAAACGCAGCGCTTTTTTAACACCGTACGTACCCGCGAGGATATAAATCATGCCCCCCACGGCCTCTCCGCTCTGCGTATCCCATTATTCTCATTTTCTCCCTCGCTGCTCCGCGGATCCATCACACCTGCCTCCCCTGACAGGTCGGCGGAGAGCCATGGATCCCAATAACCTTGGGACGGGCTGGTGCCCCAGCAACGGTGCTACATGATCGATGGGATATGTGATTTAGAGATCAGTGAGTCCGTTTATGAGCCGGCATTGATAGCAAACAAGCAAACAAACAAACAAACAAACAAACAAAGCAAACCAGGTCTCTGTGGCTGGACTGCATTTGGCGGAGAACGCCGACAGCGAACACAAAACCATCCTAAAAGCACAGAAAACTCCTCTGGGATCGCTAATCACGTCCCCCCTGCGACCAGCCCAATGAAAGAATATGGACCACCTCGAACGTGACGGACGCTAGTCCGACAACGACATCGCTTCTTAGCAAGGAAAACGTTTGCAGGGAGAGACATGCCGAAAAAGGGCCGCTTCCAGAACTACATTTATCCCCCAAAGGGCTAGGATCAGCAGAAATCGTTCTAATGAGCAAACGGAGCTCAGCCTTCGGTGTACACCAGGGGTAGAATTAGGCCCGGCGTGTGTGTGTTTCACCAAGGATATGTGTGCAGTCTGCAGCTCCTGACTTTATCCTAAGGCGCAGTTCATACAGTGAATTGGAGCCCAAACAAATGCACAGTAAAAAAAAAAAAAAGATGCAATAAAATAAGATTGGACTACTTTAATCATTACGATAAGAAAGTTGGCATGAAATCCCAAAGGTAAAGAACCGCTGTAGAGTCACCTATACCGGCTGCAGGATGGGGGGGGGCTTCCGCTTCCCATCGACACGCCGATCCTGCCGTTCGCATTAAAAACACGCGCAAGGGGCCTCGGGTGGCGTAGCGGTAAAGGCATTCGTCCGGAATGCAGGTTGCTCACTGTGGCCGCGGTTGCACCAGCCCGGCTCTGGCCAGGAGCCCCGATTGGGGGTGGCGATTGGCTGACCATCCCAGAACGGGCAGAGAGGGGAGGGTGAGCCGGATACCAAATTGGGAGAAAAACGGGGAAAATCTGAAACCAAAAAAACATGCGCGAGAGGAAATGCTTCCCACTCTATCTGGCGCACCCTGCATGACGAGGGGGGGCTTTCCAAGGCCTGACGGGCGCAGGCGGGGTGCAGAGCAAATGGAACGTCTCGTTTTACTATCGCATTTAGGAGCGCGCTGGGACACAGAACCGAGCCGAGCGGTGTAGGAACCGACGATGTCACGGCACGCCAATTCTGGCCGTGTGATTGGCCCAGGCTACAAGATGGCCCTTATTCTCCAGCACGCAGGCAGCGGGGGCAGGGGGCAGGGGAAACAAATATGTCTTCTTTTGGTTGATTAATCGATTACCAGTACTCTGCAAACTTGCGATGAGCAGTCATGCGCACGGGAACACCGCACGATGCCCAACACCGCATCCACTGCCTGGCGAGCCGGCCGGCCGGTGGCCAGGCTGCAATACTGCACTGCCAGCCCTGGTCCCACTGCAGAAACAATGATGCGATGCGAAGCTATCAAGGCCATTTGTTCACAGGCGGGCAATTTTCTGTTTCATATCAAACTGAAAACATTCCCCTTCACGTTTCATTCTCTCATTCGCCGGGAACGCTGAGCTTTTTGCCTGCTAGCAAGTAAGGGAAGAAGAACATTCTAAAAGGACACAACCCGTTGCCTGGAATACACTCTTGGAATTGCAAGGTTTAAACTGTCCCTAGAGACATAGGAAGATACCATGGTAGACAGTCAGTTAGAATGGGACTCCTGGACGTGATCTGTCCTTGAGCCGTGGCAAGCTACACCAGGAGGCTTGGGCCAAGAAGAATTCTTTAAAAAATGCTTAAAAATTACAACGTTAACTAACTGTTTCCTATTTCAACAACTGGCAATTACTCATTTAATTACGCATGAAATACAAGCGCCTGTACTTGTGTGGTTGTGCACAATATGACATAGCCCAATTATGACATTGAGGAAACTTCAGGAAGTCAAAAAAAGAATCTCATTTTTCCCCGTATTCTCTCCCAATTTGGTGTCCAGTTCAGTTTCAGAGCTGAAAATTTCCTCCAAAGAGGGCAGTGAGCAGCCGATGATCTTCTGGGCAACATTGATAACCCTCTGAAGGGCTCTCCTGTCCACTGCTGAGCAGCTGGCATACCACGTAGAGATACAGTACACCAGCACACTCTCGATGGAGCAGCGGTAGAAGGTCACCAGCAGCTTCTCCTGCAGGTTGTTTTTCCTGAGGATCCTCAGGAAGTAGAGTCGCTGCTGTGCCTTCTTGACTACTGCAGTGGTGTTGGTAGTCCAGGAGAGATCATCAGAGATGTGTGTGCCCAGGAACCTGAAATCCGGGACCCTTTCCACACAGTCCCCATTGATGTATAGTGGGTCGGGGTCTGCACTGTTCTTCCGGAAGTCTATTATGAGTTCTTTTGTTTTTGAGGAGTTCAGGACGAGATTGTTCTCTGAACACCACGTTGCCAGTCTTTGGACTTCATCCCTGTAGGCTGTCTCGTCTCCTCCTGAAATAAGTCCAACCACAGTCGTGTCGTCCGCAAACTTGATGATGGTGTTAGTGGGATGGGTGGGGGCACAGTCGTGAGTGTAGAGGGTGTAGAGAAGGGGGCTCAACACACAGCCCTGTGGGGAGCCGGTGCTGAGTGTAAGGGTAGGGGAAAGGTGGGGGCCTAGTCTAACGGTCTGGTGACGGTTAGTTAGAAAGCCTTTATTGATTCAATTTCCCCCACCAGCCCGCCGTCTACAACTACGGGACCAGCCACTCCCCTGGGACCGGTGGTGACGATGGCAATGACCCATAAACTTTATTTAATGAAAAATGCGCCACATTTCCGTGCGTTAAGAAGGAGCAAAAAACCCCCCACAAAAACGCAAAAATAAAACATTTCTAAGAATTTGCGGGGCTGTGGCACGAGAGCGCCCCAGAAGGAAAAACATGCATGGCATGGCATACGTGCTAAAAACTGCCGTGCGCTATCGTTCAGGGTTTTACTCTCGATCATTTGAAATGCAAACACGCAGTAAAAAAAGATAGGCTTGTGCTGGCCTGGAGGCTGCGCTAAATGTATTTCTTAGTTTGGAAATGGCGGGCTGATTACGTTGTAGAGCAACACTTTCACTGAGGTCATGGAGGGACGAGGGGCGACAGGCTCACACCTTTCCCACCGTTCTGCCTCAGGTGTGCCAACACAGCCCCCCGATACGCCCTCCTGCCTTACCTGCCTCAGGTGTGCTGTACGTGAGCTGCTCTAAACGCTCTCCATACGCCCTCCTGCCCCAGTCTCACATGCCGCTACGGACACCACTGCACAACACAAGTTATTCTGTGCCTCCAGCATTTGCATCACGCTTAGTCTGAAAATAAATAGGTGTGGTGGTGCGGTTGCTCACTAAATGGCGAGAGAAACAAAAACCCCTGAAGCTTGAAGCGCTTTCCTTCCGCGAAAAAACAGCTGCAGCGAGCGATGCTGGCTGCGTGTGGCGCACAGCAAATTCTCTTCTTTTTTTGTGATTTTCTATTTTTGCTGTTTATTCCCATTTTTTCTACCAATTTAGTATCCAGTTATGCCCTCTCTTTTTCATGTCAGTTATCCCCTCCCTCGTATGAGAACTCTGCTGCCGTAGTCCCGAGACCGGTAGTGAGCGCTGCACCGCCTCCTCCGAGCCGGCACCCGCCTAAGCCTGTCACCGTAACACACAGGACCACTCATATATGCAGCGAGCTCATTCGGATTTTATCCCTCCCCCCTCCCTGGGGCGGACAGCCAACTGCCGCCCCCTAGAGGCACTCACGACCAGGGCCGAAACTGGTGCGACCTGGTGGAATCGAACCCCGGTGGGCAGCGTCGGAGGTTCTACCGCTACACCAACCCGGAGGACGCGCAAACTCTCTTTTTATGTTTTGGAGCTGAAACCATGGATGACATGCAAACAGGACTCTGCTCCCCCAGGCAGGAGTAAACACTGTTTTCTGCCTGTAGCGCTTCACAGGGTAAACGTGGCTTACTTGACACAAATGACCACAAATGGGATTGTGTGTGTAAATATCTGACTTGCCTCGGGCGTACTGGACCTACAGCTATGAGCAGGTCATTGGAAACGCCTCAGGTATTTCTGGCCTAGAGCGAAGGTGGTCAATGCAAATTCCTCAGGTATGGTTGGCCCACGGCTAAGAGCAGGTCAATGGAAACGCCTGGGGCTCCCCTCCGATATATAGCGGGACCCACAGCTGAGTCAGTGGAAGGGGCTTCAAACACCGTTTTCAAAACACAGTTTTCAGTCTTGACAAAACACAAAGACCCTGCACAAGAGCCAGAGGAAGCTTCAGCCAACCTGCCACAAACACTTACTAATTGTGTCACATGACTACCTCACAGATTTCATCTGTCCAATCGCAGAAGAGCGCCATTTCATTCACCAACCAACCAGAGTCCCTCAGACACCTTTAAAAGCCTATCGATTCGACGAGGGCAGGGTTACTCAAATCTGGCCCACAAATCCAAATTCGGTTCTGGTTCTCTTTTCTCTCAGGGTACCTCCCTGAACAATTGGTGCAACAGATTCATCGAAGTGTCTTCACACCTGACTCCCAGGTAAAGGGAGAGTGGAAAAACAACGTTATTTGAGTAACCCTGCTGTAAGTGGCATACAGGTACTCCTCACTTAACGACGAGTTCCGTTCCTACGACTAGGTCGTTAAGCGAATTGGTCGATAAGTGAGGAGCCGCCCCTTACCGATATTTCAAGAATACTGAACTGTTAGTGGGTAGTGTAGTGAATACTGAACGACTGCGGGAACGAGACTGAGACTGAGAAAGGGTGATGCGAGATGAGATGCTTGACGCTGAGACGCCGCGCTGCCGTTTCCACGACCAAAGTTCTCGTACAGCGTACAATACCGACGTCGTCGTAAGTCCGGGCGGTCGTTAAACAGGTAGGTCGTTAAGTGAGGAGTACCTGTATTTACTAAGCGTTTACACCAGTGCAAATTAGTTTTTTTCTAAAAGGAGCAAAACTTAAAATGTTAAACATTCAAGTTAAAAATATGAAAAAAAAGAAAATATAAAGTTAAAGATAATGTGGAAATAGTTTAAAGTTTTTATATTTAGTTTTAGTGTTCTATTCTACTGACAACCAGGCCAACTATTTGAACTAAGTGTGGTGGGGAGGGAAAATTAAAAAAATTTAAAATAAAAATTAAAAAAATAAATAAAATAATGTTCAATCTGTATGTTCTTACGCATGTATACTTTGGTAGTAATTTATATCAATAGATTCATTTTCGTAAATTTAACAGTTTTAGTTTTTTTATTCTGTTGTGAAGAGTGGCTGCCTATCAGGGACGCGGTTTGAAACCCGTCTGTGCCAGACAGGCCCTGGCCGTTAGCCCCGATCGGGGGCGGCATTTGGCTGTCCGCCCCAGGGGAAGGGGGGGAAGGGGGAGGATGAAGCGACACGAGTTTGTCGAGGAACGGAAGGGCGTCCGTTGTCGGGTTCTGTCTCAACAAAACCGCTCGTCTTTATTTCCATTCTGCACTTCCCATCAAGGCATTTCACCAGCACCCTCACAGACATCAAAGACAGTGACTTTACCGTGAACTATGAGCAGCTCGAGGCAAAGCAAACACGGAAACGGCTGCGAACACTCCCGAGACATAGAGTTCAAAAGCAGGAACGTCGTATCGACACACAACGAGCTGCTCAACAAACAGAGGCCAAGTACCCGCACACGTACAGACAGTTTGTTGTTTTAAATCGTAGAGGTAATGGCAAGTGGCCGAGTGTATGAACGCCGATTTACACTTTTTGTGTAACACAGGAACAGGGTTCATCAGGAGTCATTTGTCTCAATGTTAGGAGCAGCTCTCTTTTCAAACAGTGAATTACATGTATTGTGCTCTCTAACAACAGTGTTATTGTCTGCAGACAGTAAAAACACTTTAAAAAAATGTTTTTCTGTGTGATTCCCCCCATTTTTCTCACAATTTAATGTCCAATTTCACCCTCTATTTATTTTGATTCCCCCTCCCCCACAAACTCGCCGCCCGTCCTCTGGGTCAAGGCCGGTGATGATCCACCTCCTCCTAGAGGGAACTCGCCTATTACTTTTGTCCACAGGAAGTCCTCCATGCTCCTCGGGGAGCTCGTGCTGGCTCACCCTCCCCCGTGCCCCTGGGGTGGACAGGCAAATGCCGGCCCCAAGGCCGGTCTGGCACAGTCGGGTTTTGAACCGCAACTAAAATAGGCAGCTCACACCCGTAAAGGACCAGCCAAAGCGAGTGCGTTAGACCGCTACGCTATTTTTTCCTCTTTTAGAAGAGTGCACGTGAACCCAGAAAAGTCTGACGGAGGGGGTACGATCACGAAGGTATGAATTACCATGGCGAGTAGGCGTCCACCTGCTGTGGGTCACATATAGGTGAATGCCACACACAGGAAGCTTTCAGGTGAATGGCAATCAGGGTTCACACTCTTTTTTCTTTTTGTATTTTTGTGGGGGGCTTTGGCTCACCCCCTCTCACTTTGGAGAGGTCAACATTATTGTAATTCAACAATGAGAGCGGCGGATAGCATAGCAGTCTAATGGTGCATATCTTGGCTAGTCCGATACGAGCGTGGCTATCAGGGATGCGAAACCCGTCTCTCCCAGACCGGCCCTGGCCGTTAGCCCCGATCGGGGGCGGTGTTTGGCTGGCTGCCCCAGGGGGAGGGTGAGCCGGCACGAGTTCGTCGAGGAGCGGAAGGGCATCCGTGGTCGGGTTCCGTCTTGGAGGAGGTGGATCTACCGGCCCGGAAGAATTGGCTCGTTACACGGAGGACGGGCAGCGGACTTGTGGGGGAGGGTGAATTGAGATAAATAGAGGGTATAATTGGCAACCAAATGAGAAAAACGGGGAAAAATTTGAAACTATACATTTAAAATAATAATAATAATTCAACAATTAAATTATTCACACGCTTTGGTATGTGACCCCTTGAGCCTCAAATAGTGCAGTTTCACCCCCAAAACAACACCATCAATAATAAATAAAAGCCTGATCTCCCAGGGTTCCCACTCTAATCATAAAATCGTTTTATAGGTTCTTTCACGGACATTTTCAATTGAACGTGTTTTTCGAAACACCCGTGCTGTCGAATAAGAGGTTTTATTTTTTTGCTTTGCTACAATTGAAAATTCCCCCCCTCTTCCTGTTTACGGTCTCGGCCGTATTACAACTGGACAAAGAGACATTACATAAATGTATGTAAATGTATGCTTCAAGAACACCCTTACTAATGGCTTTATCCAACCGGTACATAATGTGTGGTATTCTGGTATAAAGAGCATGTTCCACAACTTATTTCTTGGTGGCTGAGATTAAAAATATCGGGCTAATGTGTTCCGAGATCCAAATATAACGACGACCTCGTCATCACCATCATCATCATCATCGTCACAAATTAGCCGTAGTAATAGCAGTGCCAATATTCTCAAATTGAAACGCACACCTGACGCACTTCCAAAAAAATACGTGTGACATTTACCGCGAGCGTGGCAGACCACGCCCTCGTCACCACGTTGGTTTCCACGGCTATAAATACCAGCACGCACATCCTTTTCTCCCGTCCTCCAAAAAGGCAGTGAAAGACATGCGCCCCACGTTCACAACTTCGCAATTTTAATAAACCTCCGGGGAGGGAAACAAAACTAACGTTTGTGCACCCCACCCGGTTGGATGTTTAAAAAATACATCACATCACCCAAGCCATTCGAGATAACCCCAACACCAGGACAGACAAATTTGGCACACCAAAATATCCGCATCGTTTTGACAAAGTGAAGAACAGAAGCCACACAGAAACGCGTCGCATGCAAGCTACTCTGAACTGGGGCCAACCGGGCTTTTTAAGGCAGAGTTAACATGCGAACACGTCTTGTGGAAAGTCACTTGCATAAAATACACCTCCGTTCACATTTTGGACAACGTTTCATGTGTATATTTTAGGTTCGCTGTGACCTTTCTTTCATTTGTTGCACAGAAACATCACTGAAGATGTCGTGGTCAGCAGTAGCTCCATCGCCGCGATGTATTGGTTATGTTTCCAAATATACCTTGCGAACTAACTTACAGTAGAGCGGTTGCTAATATAGCTAGCTAATAGTTCTAGTTAGTTCCATGCGGTACAATTTACTGCATGCAAATATGGTCAGCGTAGCTGCTTTACAATTCAGTTAACGTCAATGTGCAATCTGTCAAATCTGAGCCTCGTATAGCTCGTGTCACAAAATATATCTTCACGTTCGCATTTAAAATCGATAAATGTACCAATTTGTCGTGCGGTAAAAATACATATCTAGCAATGTCACATGTAAAGCAAACTAATTCATTAACTAACAAGTTAATTGGCGTTGGCTATTTAGCGTGCTAGCAATACAATACAAAAACAATTCGGTGTTTTTTCCCCCAGCGCGTCTTTATTTACGAACGCCTTAGCACGCCTGGTAACTGCCTTGCTACTAAATGAAGCCGGCTAAGAAGACTTATCCAAGTAGACGGCCAACATAACCATTTAGCCTAGGTAAGTTAGATGGCTCGCTGGCTACTTTCTGGGGTGGCTCTTATTTTTTTCTCTCCAGAATCTAGCAAGATCGTCGCTAGCACAACACAGGCCTCGCGTTCAACAAAGCGTTTCCCCACAACTCTTCAAAACAGTTGAACACAATATGTTTAAGTTGATTTCCACATGCAGGCAAAATAGATGTCTTTCGGCGTATGGGTGGATACATATTGTAAACAACTTAGCAAGCTAACATTAGCTAACTTATTAGCTAGCTACTTTGTGATGTATAGTTGCGGCCACCACTTCCCTCACTGTGCTGCCGCTTGATATACAAGGGAGGGAAAAACCCGAATAACACTCTTAGCTTGCTGGCAGCTGAGCTATGTGACAAGAGTTTACTGCCTGTTACATAGAAAGTTTGGAGTATCACTGGCGCGGACAGGCTAGGTAGCTAGCCAAGTTAGCTATGTAGCTAAAGTATCTTACCTGAATCCCAGTAAGGCCACCCTGGACAGGGGAGTGAGCCATGGCGTCACGCACAAACCAGAAATAAAACAAATCGCGGACTCGACTTCCCAAAACGAGGGTCCTTAAAACGACAGTGATACTGCCCCCCTCTTCTTGATCTTTGGGGACAGAACTGTGACGACTTGGTAAAAACCAGGAGAGGCGACGAGTTCTAAATCAAAATCAGTCTGACTTTCAGCACCTCCAGGCTAACCGTTTCGTCAGAACACCGTGTTCCGGGGGTCTTTATCTTTTTGGATCGAGATCAAATGATTCGGGCTAGTTAGATAGCCCTCCCGCAGTGCAAAAAACAACTCGATTACAGAGGATAAGCGCACATCATCGCAGAAACACGCTGAGATTGTTGTAAAATATATGCGACGGCGATGTGCCGTTTGTCGGCATTTCAAATCTTTCTCGCAGTGCACGCGCAGCTTTTGCCTGACTTCGGTTGACAATGTCCGTCTTCCGCCGATAGATCTCTCCAGGCGTAAACAAGCTCGGACTCATTGGTTCCACGATCCTCCCCCAAGCCAGTCCCGATGCACCACCCGTACACTCTGACCCACCGGGCGTAGTGGGGGGAAAAAAACAACACAAATGTCTTTTGGCTGTGCAATGAATATTTTTGTTGTCCTCCTCACTTTGCTCGAGTGCCCTCCGCCATCTTGTCAGTGCTGTCACTGTGACATCAGGGCGGATTCGGACGACCAATGGCACTGCTCGAGCTGCCAGCAGGGGGAGCCAGAGTCCCGAACTCTATTAGCCTTCATCATCGGCTACGGAGTTGCAAATATTCTGCTCACTTGGAGTGACCCTGCCAGAAAGTGACCCTGACTGAAGAAGTACTCACTTATTTGGAGCGAGAGTGAAAGCGAGCGAGAGCTCGCTTGATTGGCTGCTAATCAGTGTCACATTTGTCAATGTCACTAGGGCCATTCCCCGCTCCAGAACTTTGCAGTTTATTAAGCTATCAAGTCCTGATGTGTTTGAATAATTTCTTACTCATTTAGTTTCTGGAAAATATTAACGCCTTTTTTTTCTTTCTTTCTTCTTCTTATTTATTTGCTCGCGTGGATATGTTACTTTTGTACACACTGACATGAAACGATAGCTCTTTGCTCGTTTGTCGTCGTCCAATAAAACAGAGCAATGCCAATGGTAGCAGACAGGCTGGGACAAGGCAGCTTAAAAATATTTATTTTTAAAAATAACATGTTCACCCCACTGGATATTTATGAAAACAGACCCCAGGATCCTGGTCGCAAACGAGCATAGATAGGTATAGCTATCCTATATGTACTGTGTGACTTACAACCAAAAAGATCCATGATGATAAAACCTACCGCGATAATTTATCATCATAAGCGCTCGCTTTAGCGTCACCGCGTGGTGAAAATGTAGCTATTGCATTCAGCGTCAAACGAGTTAAATGTAGCTAAACACAATTTTATTTTTTTGTTCCAGAAGTGTACAGTGAAATATTTTTCAAAAGGTCTCATTTCTTAAAAAATAGGACAAATTTGTGCTTTACTACGTACCATATGGAAGTTACTTTTTACTATCCACAGGACATTTTTCCAGGTTAATTCAGCAGAAATCTACAGGAGCTAATTGTAGCCAGATAAACAAAATGGTTCACCTGCCAATTTGGTGAAAAAGATGGAAGGGGAATCACAGACAATTAAAATGGCTAATTATCGGGAGGTTAATTGATGTTCACCCAAATTTAAAGCCAGAAATAGCAAGCTGGCAAGTGAATACGCCATGGGAGTGCTGCTCGCTACATCAATTCAGTTTACCAGGCAACCAAAATTTGTGCTCACGATGTAGGCTAACCAAAAAACAAACAAACTGATTAAATAGACTAATTATTCCCAGTAGGCTGCAGTAATGCCGTATGTCAAAACTGTTCAGACAAGCAAGTAACAGAATAAGTAAATTATTAAGTGAATAAACCTCAAGTAAAATCAACGCAATTGTTAGACTCGCCTGGACGCGTACATCGTGCATTCGGTGTTGGGCGTCCGGACTCGCATTCTTTGTTGAGTATTGTACACGAGGTTTTCTCTGTACTGGAGTTTTTTGTTGCCGTGGATGGGATTTGCGATTATTTCCACGTTTAATGGCCGGAGAGCGCCACCTTAAGGCTATACATTATCATTACAATTGTAAACAGGAGGCCGACTGTCAGGCAGGCTTTTAAATGTCCATTGGGGCGTTGAACCGAGAATCTCACAAAAAAACGTTCAAGTGCTGGTGAATCTTTTAACATTTTATTTCCTAGACGCAGTTTCCTCATTATAGGTACGCGTTTTGGCTAATGTGGAAGCGTCTGTTAAGGGGAGGATGATGTAACAACAACAAAAACAAAAAAATCAATCCAAAATGTATTTGTATAGTGCATTTTACAAAACATTTGTCATAATACACTTTACAGCAGACCCTGGCCTGAAACCCACAGAAGCAAGCCTTGGGTAACAGTGGCAAGGTTGTGCTTGGGAATCAATATTCAAGTTCAATATGAGTTCAGTGTGCATGACTTTCCCTGATTCACTTCTTACAGTACGCTACTAAGATTCTGGGTTTCGATCCAGACTGTTCAGAGCACTGTTGGCGTTTGTATGACCATTTTTACCAGAGATTAGGTCATCACATCAAACAACTGAAGCTAAGCAGGCGTGGGTTTGGTTACTACTTGGATAGTGCATCTGATTGGCTACATCATCTCTTGCTTTCCCCACCCACATTGATTCCCCAGATCAAGGCTGCAAATGAGAAATGAGCTCTCAGTTTACCTACCAGGTTAAAGGTAAAAAAACAAAAAAAAATCACGCTTTAATATTCAAATGAATGAAAACAAGGGGACACATGAAAGTGTGGGACAAATGTTTTTAACCATTATTTATTTAAGCTCTTGCCAGGAACATGTTTGACATCCAGTTTTACTGTTCAACATGACTGCGAGCGAAGCAACTTCATTTGGGTGTCTCTGTGTGTACAGATATCACTGTCCACATTGTGTAATACAAATACACAGTACATAAACATGTAATTCGTACAAATTCTGGAACGGCCACTTGTCATTTCTCCTCTTTCGTAACCCCTTAAAACAATAGATACAGGACCAAAAAAAAAAAAAGAAAAATATTGCTTTTTGCTACATGGTGCAAAAAAAACATGGTAATAAAACAATTATTTACAATATTAAGGAAATTAACCCGCAAGGCTGGGATATGAAACATTTTCCATGATAATGATTTCATCTTTTTAAATATTTTAAAACTCAAAATACAAAAAAGAAAGTGTCCTGCTTCTTATTTAATCTCCCTTAAATCGGAGCAATTCACTCTTCACAAATCTACAAAACAGCAATACAGCTGCAGAGCCTGCAGGAAACGTTCCTCTCTCTCCGCACACCCGAAGCCAGCTAAATCTGAATTTGCAAGCACCACGGTGTCAGAGTTAATAATCCAACACTGGTGCAGTGTTATCCCAATAATCGAACACTGGATGTGGTGTTATCCTTCTCTTGCTCATAGCCGGCTCCACTCTCACCACCACAGAGGCTCACGGGCCCAGAACACAAAGCAGAGAAAGGCAGACAGTAAGGAAGCCCACGGGCTGCGCTTATATCTTGGTCTGTTTGATCTCTTCGTAGTCGTGCTCGATGGACTCCTTCTTCTTCATGGGGATGCCATTTTTCTCCTTCTCCTTCTCCCAGTCGTCCTTGGCGAACTCGGCCTCGATCAGGGTGGGGTCCACGTAGGTGTAGTAGTAGCCCATAATGGCGAAGACCACACACACCGCCACGAGGAGAGAGGCGAAGAGCACGTACTCCGCCCACTGTAGGACACACACACACACACACACACACGCGCGCGCAGATGTGAATAACAGGCCAGATCCAATGTGCGCGTTGTTTTTAATGAATCAAACCAGTGGAATAAAATATTTGTTATGAATTGTTCAATTCCTGTGGCTATGCAAAGAAAACACTATATTTACTGTAATTATAAAAAAGTCACACACATCAGCACTATGCCTACTTCATACACACATGTATGAATGCACACCCACCCACACACACACACACACACACACACATACATACATGAATGCACACAGGCACGCGCGCACACACACACACACACCTGATCTGGGAGGTGTATTAGCTCTGCCACAAGCAGCACAATGATGTTGCCCACGGCGACAGTGAAAAGCCATCCAGCCTGGAGCACTGACTTCATGTTGCTAGGCGCCTGAGAATCAAAACAAATGTGCAACTTAAAATCTGACTGCAGAGAGACTGTAGGAAGTGGACAGGAGGGAGCTTCAAACTGACGTACTTTAAGAACAAGAGCTCAGAGGAGGTGGATCATTGCCGGCGGCGGGGATAATAATTTGACTCGGAGAGGGGAGGGCGAATAGTAATAAATAGATTGTTGAATTGGCTATTAAATTGGGAGAAAAACGGGAAAAAAATCAAACAAATGTAGAAAAAAATATCATGGATGTACAGGTAACTGTCAAAATAAAGGAAGCAACATGAGGTGTCTTAATAGGGCATTGGGAACACCACGGGAGTTGGACAAAATAGGGAAAAATAAGGTTATTATGAAGCCACAATCTACTACCAGCGCAGGTGCACCCCCTACCTGTGAGTAGGAGAACTCCAGGCCAGTGACAGAGAAGACCACCTCCCCAGAGGTCATGAGAAAGTACTGTGGGATCTGCCACGCCATGTGCATAGAGTTGCGCTCGATATCCTGGTTCTGCTGAACGGTGTTCCCACACTGCATACAACATAATAATAATAATAATAATAAGTGCTTAAAACAGATGCAAATGGGAACAAAAGCAAGAAGTATGATAAAAACAAATCAAACAAAATAAAAAACCAACACAGTGAGAAAAAAGAACAACAAAGAACTCACATTGTCCTCCACCCACTGGAGGTTGCTGGGGATAACGACCGTGAAGGAGCTTCCAAATCCCAGCGTCATTGAGAACGAACATGTCTGCCCCAAGTCGTTAGTGACGGTGAACTTTCTCCTGGGGAAACCAGAGAGACACGGTAAAAACACGCACGTCTGGGGCCCCCCAGGTTGCCCACTGCGGTCGGGGTTCAAGCCCCGGCTGTGCCAGCCCAGCTGGCCAGGAGTCCTGTTTCGGGGCGACGATTGGCTGCCTGCCCCGTGGGAGGGGGGAGGGAAGCCGATATGAGCTCGTTGCGTATAAGAGTGGCCCTGTGCGTACCGGAGTTACAGTCGATGGCTTGGCGAGTTCCGTCTCAGAGGAGACGCTACATCGCCTTTGTCACTGCTGGTCTCAGAGCTACGGCAGCGAGTTCACGATACATAGTTGGCAGGGGGCATAGGTGACAGAAAAAGAGGGTATAATTCGCTACTAAATTGGAAAAAGTCTGAAACAAAAGAAGAAAAAGAGAAAAAAACACGGACGTTTGTGACGGGACATTATTCGCCCCCGTTTTTACATTTAGGGACATTCTTACCCAGAGCACCTTACACAGCTTTACTTTTTTTCCTTGCACACTGCTGGATATTCACTGAAGCCATTCAGGGTTAAGTAACCTTTGCTCAAGGACACAATGGCAGTGCCCCAACCTAGGAATCGAACCTGCAACCTCCCGGGTACAAGCCCAGTTCCTTAACCATTATACGACACGGCCACCCCTAAAAGCAGTTACTTTTCTCTGCGTTAATGACCCTGTAATGCTGGGAGGGGTGGAGGGAGGAGTAGAGAGTGCTGTCATGTGCTCCTGTTCCCTCCCACAGCCTGGAGAGGACTACAGGGCCTTGGACAGCAGCGGCCTCACCTACAGGCAGGCTCACCTGAGGCTAATGAGCAATGAACTCAGCTGTGAGCCGTTGCCTTCGTTAGGCCTTTATAAAAGGACAGCCTGCCATGTTTTCCTTTTTTTGGACATGAAAGAAGAGGTGCTGGTGTTTCCATTTGTGTTCCCTCAACAATAGTCTTTAGTTTACCTTTTGCTTGTGTTTTGCTAAATATAATAACAATAAATCGGCCACTGGGTTATTGTGACACTGTCTCTATTTACTTAGTTTTTCCACTCACCACCTGGCATGACGGCCACCCATGCCACCCTGCCACAGACTCACTGTGTATTGTTCGGCAAATGGCAAAACCAGCGCCCAGGACTGGACGCACTGCACCACCCCGCTTCATTCATTGGCCCGGGCCAAAGCGGTAAACTGACCAGTGGCATCAGGTGGTGTAGCGTGTGGGTGCGAGCCAACCCCACACAGACCCTGTGGCCGTCGAGACGCCCCCACCCCGGGAGATGAGTAGCCACGTGGTAGGGCGGCACATTGGGAGCGCTCCTTGCGTTCACTTACGTTCCCATGGGCACAAGCGTGTAGTTTGTCACGGAAGAGGGCATGATGACCAAATCTTCCTCGATGACAGTTACGTTCACCACGCTGTCCATCCCGTTAACAAATCTGCAGAGAAAACAAATCAATAAAAGGAATTGACTGGAAAGAAATGATCCTAAAAAAGAAACAAAGAATATACAGGTATATACTGCCAAAATAAAGGCAACACTTTGGGGGGGCATTCAAACCAAGGGCGTAACCACATATTAAATACTGGGGGGCACATAATGAAAGGGAATGTTTTATATGTACACATTTTTGGTGGGGGACAGATATGACTGTTTGGAATATTGGGTAATTGAATAACGGCCTGTCCCCCCCCAGTCGTTACGCCCATGACTGAAACGCCTCTGGCCTGAGCTAAGAGAGGGTGGGGTGGGGGGCCTATCTGCTGGTAGCAGCCATGGACAATCACGGTACTGCACCTGTTGAAAAGATTCCTCATTTACTCAAGCGTTGCCTTTATTTTGGCAGTTACCTGATGCTTTTGTCCAGTGTAAGTCTAGTGTAGTGTGAATCTAGTGTCAGCAGTAATATCACGGCTCATGACAATCTTGTCGCCTTTGCCTGTTAGATTCCTCCGTAACGGCATTCGCTCGCGGAACTCGGCAGGGGGCGAGCAACGAGGACATCATCGCAAACCGTTTCTTTGCCAGTTCGCGACCCGTCTCCCTCGCGATGTAACGTAGACCCAAACAGAAAGGGCCACTGTCTCTTTGAGCAGGCAGGCCACGGTCAAGGTGTCAACAAGAGGCACCTGTGCCTTCAGCTCACCTGATGGCGTTGTCTCCCTCTTCCGGCTTTTCCGTTAAGTCCTCAACCTGGGGGAGAGAGGGGACAGGGGGAAAAACGCAAAACTTCAATTGAGTCACTTCGTCTTTGACTCCTTCTGGAGTCTCAAATGGGAAAAAGGTTTCATGAAGTAAGGGATGACGTTCTGCGGACAAGTCGACCGTTGGGAACAAGGGCGCGGCAGGGCGATGCCGCGCCCCGACACCCTGAAGTGTGAAGTTATTTTCAACATCAGAACACCAAACATCCCGCTTACGCCACGGCCCCTGCCAAATGAACTCATGCACAATCGGTGAATTGTGTCCGAAAATTCATTTATTCACAAAATTAGACAACATTTCATGAATTACGGTCTGCTGCAAAAAAAACTGTTAGTTTGCGAAGCGGAGACTACTTCCGTTGAACGAGGTGCGGTTTCATTGTCGGGAGCCCGACGTTATGTTCAGTGGTGGCGCCTTGACATGTGGGAAAGTGTTACATCCTGAGACTCCGATAGCACGTCCGATATGAAACATAACGGAACCCGGGCCGTTCGAGTTCGCTGCCCTCTGAGAATTTGTGTGGGAAGGGCAAAGCAAAACTGGGAGAAAAACGTGAAAAAATATGAAAATAAATCAATAACGGGGCTTACCGCCAAACGACTCACTGCCATGAACCCGTCACAATCTATGGTCACAAAGGACTCTTCCAGCTCACCGCGCATCTAGGCTTGTCCCGACCCTAAAACTTGTTTTCCCTCGCCCCAGACAAGGTGACAGTTTCACTACGTGACCGTTGTGCATTGTCATAGTTACCATTTCCATTGTAAGGGTCGTGGGGTTGATTAGCAGCGTCTGCCGTTTTCGTTTCTCCAGGGGAACTGTCTGCTCGAATGCGGGGCCTGCAGAGACTTGAAGGCTTTCCTGTGTGAACGTCTGGTACTCCGGATTGGTCTGCGATAGGAAACGAGACGAGTTTTACATCAATGCGCCTTTACAGCAGGCTCTGTTTCGGAGTAGACATGTTCCTGTGGACAGTCAGAGAATGGACAGTTGTGTGGAGTTTGTATGTTATTGTGCTATTATGTGTTACGTACAGCAGGGCCGTCTCAAGGGGTGGGCGGGGCCCGGGGCGAGTCAACCTATGCGGGGCCTAGCTGTCAACGTGATGATGTCATAGACTTAGCAACTGCTTAGTAACCATTGTTTATAACAGCCAACCTGTCATTTAAGAAATTATTATTATTATTTAAAAAAGTTTCCCCTCTCACCGTGAGGCCCTGGGGTGGTCGCACCAGTTGCCCCCCCACAAAGACGGCCCTGACGTGCACAATGGCTCCAGCGTCAGACGTGCTGACAACGTTAAAGTACGGCTTATGTTTTATCATTCCGTTCTGTTTTTTATTACATTTTTTGCTTCCCGTTTTTGTAAATTTACCTGGAAAGCTTCGACTGTCATTGGGGCATTGCTGCCGGCGGTTATCTCCAACGGGGTGGTACCCAGGTTTAGGAATTTCACCTGGCTCTGACTGGAGGATGGGAAGGTGGGCAGGGTTTTCTGCAAGATCAGCACAATGAGATCAGCAGGATGAGAACAGCACAATGAGATCTGTGCAATGAACAGTGTGGGATCATGGTTTCAGCTCAGTGTGTGTGTGTGTGTGTGTGTGTGTGTGTGTGTGTGTGTGTGTGTGTGTCTGTGTGTGTGTGAGTGATGTGTCTGTGTTTGTGTGTGTGTGAGTGATGTGTGTGTGAGTGATGTGTCTGTGTTTGTGTGTGTAAGTGATGTGTGTGTGAGTGTAGTGTGTGTGTGTGTGTGTGTGTGTGTGTGTGTGTGAGCATGAGTGTGGTGTGTGTGTGTGTGTGTGTGAGAGTGTGAGTGTGTGTGTGTGTGTGTGTGTGTGTGTGTGTGTGTGTGTGTGTGTGTGTGTGTGAGTGTGAGTGTGTGTGTGTGTGTGCGAGTGTGTGTGTGTGTGTGTGTGTGTGTGTGTGTGTGTGTGTGAGAGAGCGTGAGTGTGGTGTCTGTGTGTGTGTGTGTGTGTGTAGTGTGTGTTTGTGTGTGTGTGAGTGTAGTGTGTGAGTGTGTGGAACTTTACTTACGTCGATCTGGATCTGCACCAGGGCTGCGGCCACAAAGGCCAAAGCTGCCATCAGCATCCCAACAGTCATTCTCTTCAGAGGCCTGCAGCGCAAACACACACAGAGTCACACAACACAAACACACACGCAGAGTCACACAAACACACCACACACACACACACACACAAACACACAAACGTACGCACACACACACACACACACACACACTGGGACAGGGACTCACGTGAAATTGAAGCCGCACTTCTTGATGAGCGGATACAAGGCGCTGTCCACGATGGGCACCAGCACCAGGATCAGGATGGGGTTCACCGTCTGTCAGAGAACAGCTTTCAGCGCGAGGGCCTGAGACTGAGGCCTGCACACCCACCCATCAAACCCACCCATCAAACCCATCGATCAAACCCACCCATCAAACCCACCCATCAAACCCACCCATCAAACCCACCCATCAAACCCACCCATCAAACCCACCCATCAAACCCACCCATCAAACCCACCCATCAAACCCATCGATCGCCACAATAGAGAGAGCGAGAGAGCGAGAGAGAGAGCGAGAGAGAGAGAGAGAGAGAGAGAGAGAGAGAGAGAGAGAGAGAGAGAGAGAGAGAGAGAGAGAGAGAGAGAGAGAGAGAGAGAGAGAGAGAGAGAGAGATCGAGCCCTCGCACTCACCTGCATCTGATCCGGCTGAATGATGAGCACTCCCTGAAAAGCACACACAAACAGGGCACTGTGAGTGACTGTGGGGGCGCGGGTGCCATTGAAAGGCATGGTCCAGTAGAAACACAGAGACTCTAGCACTTACAAAGTTCCCATCCATGGTGGTGGCCTGCAGTGTCCATCGGGAGCCCTACAGGGGGCGCCAGAGGGTTTAGAGAGTGCATCACAGGCATTTAGCGGACACTTTCACCCAGAGCGACGTGTAGAGTTTACATTTCTTTACACACAATCCATTTATACAGCTGGATATTTCACTGAACCTCACTCAAGGTTACAACGGCAGTGCCCCTCCTGGGAATTGAGCCCATAGCCTTTGCGTCACGAGCCCAGTTCCCGAACCATTACACTACACTGCCGCCCGTCATCATCCATTTCCCACTTGAATGAGATATACTGTAATTTCTACATGTGTCAGCTTGTGGAGCAGTTCTGTGCTCTTGTCTCTAAAGTTTTCTGCAAAAAAAGGTTAGCTATGTAAACAACTGCCAAAAAAAAACGTAATTGCCCTGTAGTACTTTTCATTGCACCCATTCGGCCTGTAGTGTACACCTGCAGCATTACCTGCTGGTCAAACAGGGCCCAGAACATCGGCAGGGGGATGTAGAGAAACAGGACCTTCAGCACCATCTTCACCTGAGCGATGAGCAGTTTCTGCAGAGACACGGAGACTAGGCCGTTACCTCCGGGCCCGCGAGGCCCTGGACAAATAGTCTCACAACGTGCAGAGTGTTGCGTGTGGTCTGTGGTCTGTGGTCTGTTGTGTGTGTGTGTGCAGTGTGTGGTATGTGTGTGTGCAGTGTGCGGTGTGTAGTGTGTAGTGTGTAGTGTGCAATGTGCAGCGTGCAGTTTGAACGATGTGTAGGTTTGGTCTGAGGATGGACGTACATCATATTTCTCGTCGGCCCAGTCCATCCAGTGTTCTCTCCTGGGGTACTCATTACCTCTGTGTCTGAAACGGTTCTTCACAGCAAACTGAAAAAGGGAGACAGACTCAGCTGACCACACCGCCTAGCTTTCATTACAGCACTTTTATACACACATTAACGATTCAATATTTATACAAATGTTTGAAACATTGTTGGAATGTTGGAAACGACTAAATGTTACACATTTGGTTGAAATATTTATTTCCGTCGTAAATACACAATTTTGGAACAGCATATTTAATTTTTAGACGTGTAAAACCTCATACATTTGGCTGGGATTGACAAATCTGGGATTAAAAAAGATATTTATTTAGATCCATTGCTAATGTGAGGGGGAATTTTTTTTTTAAACAAATGCATTTTCACACTGTGGCATTTTGCAGCTTACAGGTAAAGGTGTTCATCACTGAATGACATCAGAAAGGGGCGCGGTGTGACGGAGAGACAGAAGGTGTGATTGGTCGACTCACCCCGATGCATTTGCACACTTCCAGCATGATGTTGCCCTTGGGGGCTGCCTTGGTGTACATGCTGCTTCCCGCGATGAACACAACTGCAGGGACACACAGACAACAGTGGTCAGACAGACAGACAGGGAGAGGGAGAGAGGGTGAGAGAGGGAGAGGGAGAGAGGGAGAGAGAGGGAGGGAGAGAGAGAGGGAGAGAGGGTGAGAGAGGGAGAGAGGGTGAGAGAGGGAGAGAGAGAGGGAGAGAGGGTGAGAGAGGGAGAAGGAGAGAGGGTGAGAGAGGGAGAGGGAGAGGGAGAGAGAGAGAGAGGGAGAGAGGGTGAGAGAGGGAGAGGCTGTGGGTTGCACACCCATAAGGCAGAGCTTAAGGTCTTACTCAGAGCGACGACCATGAGGGCGGCGGGCACACCGAAGGCCAGCGGGTAGCACTTCTGCTGTGTGTGGATGCCACAGTCCTGGCCTGAGAACACAGGGCGACACGGGAGAGACCATTACACAGGGCGACAGGAGAGACATTACACAGAGAGACCATTACACAGAGAGACCATTACACAGAGCGACACGGGAGAGACCATTACACAGAGAGACCATTACACAGAGCGACGCGGGAGAGACCATTACACAGGGAGACACGGGAGAGACCATTACACAGGGCGACGGGAGAGACATTACACAGAGAGACCATTACACAGAGAGACCATTACACAGAGCGACACGGGAGAGACCATTACACAGAGAGACCATTACACAGGGAGACACGGGAGAGACCATTACACAGAGCGACACGGGAGAGACCATTACACAGAGAGACCATTACACAGAGCGACATGGGAGAGACCATTACACAGAGAGACCATTACACAGAGCTACACGGGAGAGACCATTACACAGAGCTACACGGGAGAGACCATTACACAGAGAGACCATTAGACAGAGCGACGCGGGAGAAACCATTACACAGGGCAACACAAGCTTCTGCTACAGTAACTGGACGACCAGCTCCTGCCGTTCATTAAGTCCTTTCTACTTCCTTATTCCAGGAAATGGGTATTTGCTCGTTGGGTGACTGGTTCACCTGGTAACAATGGGCTGATTTAGGTTTGACTGGGACCCGCCCTGGCTCATACCTCTGAGGATTGGGGTGACGATGGTGGACAGGAGGCTCCCCGCGTTGATGGACAGGTAGAAGATGGAAAAGAAGGTACTCCTCTGTTTCTCCTTCAAAAACAGACGGTAAAGAAATGTTCAAAAGACCATAAAGATCATTCACAGAAGGTAAACAGACAGTAAAGATGGTAAACAGACAGTAAAGATGGTAAACAGACTGTAAACATGGTAAACAGACAGTAAAGATGGTAAACAGACTGTAAACATGGTAAACAGACAGTAAAGATGGTAAACAGACTGTAAACATGGTAAACAGACAATAAAGATGGTAAACAGATGGTAAATATGGTAACAGAAACCAGAAAGTTGACTGGGTTGAGTGATGCTCCTGTGACCGCTCAGAAGAATGGCCTTGCTTTGAAATAGGAACTGAAGTGCGTGCGGCTGCGTTCTCGACGTGTGGCCGCGTTCTACGTCACGACGTTGCAAAAGCGCTCTGCGGCTCTTCAAGAAGGGGTCGGCAGAATGTGCGGGGCTTATCGCTGCTAATAGTCTCTGAGTTCGGCCTTTGTAAAGTAATGCAGGGTGGGGGGGGTCGGGGAACCATGCAAAATCACAGGTGCGTCCTCACCTGGTGGTCTTCAAACTGGTCCCCTCCGAAAGCCGCCACGCAGGGCTTGATCCCGCCCGTCCCGAGAGCGATGAGGAGCAGGCCCACCATCGACAGGACCCTGAGAGAGGCCAAAAACGTCACCGCCCGCAGGGCAACTCCCTTCACAACCTGCATACCTGCAAGCGTGACGTCCCGCTACAGGGCAACGTCACTCACACCTCACCTCACCTGCGACGGCCTTGGAGGGAGGCCTGAGGAGGGGACCTTTAAACTCACACCTGTCCTGAGCTGATTACATGTCTCAGCATTAATGAGCTTATCGATTTATGCACACTAAAGGTCACCTATCAAAAGCTGAGCGCCGGGTTACATAACGTCTGTGCACTTCACGTGAAATCATTTTCCCCCCCCACAATTAGATCGGTCACATAAAACAATGTGAATCAGGGCCAATAGACTGTGGATGGGGTTTAACTTAAAACTTGTAACAAGCAACTTAATGTGCCGAGCACGGATGAATCACTGTCGTATTACACACAAAAACCGAGTCTGGTGCGGGGGAGACTCACACGTGGAAGGTCATGTTGTCTGGGGTTCCATCTCGGTCCGCATCCGTGATGTCGTGGACGGCGCTGATGGCCATCACGGCCTGCCCGGCTGTGTACACGATGGACAGGTAGATGATGGTTCTGTGGGGAACACACGACCCAGCGTTCAACTGGCGGCACGGAACAGCACGGTACTGCCAATGCTTCGGCAGTGTGGTACAACGGTTAGGGAACTGGGCTTGTGGGGCCTCCCGGGTGGTCTAGCGGTTACAACGTTCGACGCTGGCCACTGTGACCGGGGGTTTGATTCCACCGGCTGCGCCAGTATCAGCTCTGGCCGGGAGTGACACTAGGGGGCGGCAATTGGCCGTCCGCCCCAGGGAGGGGGAGGGAAGCCGATACGAGTTAGCTGCGTATATGAGTGGCTCTGTGTACCGGAGTTACAGTCGACGGCTTGGCGAGAGCCGGCTCGGAGGAGGCGGTACATCGCCTTTGTCCCTGTCGGTCTCAGGGCTATGGCAGCGAACTCACAATATGAGGGGGGAATTGACATGAAAAGAGAGGGTGTAATTGGTTACTAAATTGGGAGAAAATGGGAAAAAATCTGAAAGAAAAAGGGAACTGGGCTTGTAACACAGAGGTTGCAGGTTCAATTTCTGGGTGGGGGTACTGCAGTCAGTGGCGATTTTAGCGTTTTAAAACAGGGGGTGCAATGTTCAAAAATCATTTTCTTTTAAATGTTTTTTGACATCGATTTGAAACTTGTAATATTTTCATCCCGACAGTAGGGGGTGCAAATGCACCGCGGTAAAATCACCACTGACTGCAGTTGTAGCCCTGAGTAAAGGTAACTTAACCTGAATTGCTTCAGTAAAATATCCAGCTGTATAAATGGATTGTATGTAAAAATAAATGTGAACTGTGTAAGTCGCTCTGGATAAGAGCGCCTGCTAAAAGCCTGTAATATAATATAAACATGCAACGTTTCCACCACCATAATGTTTGTAATTCCACCACCAGCGCACCTCATTCAACTAATCAACACTCGTTAACTAGTTGAATCAAGTGTGCTGGTTTTGGAATTTAAAAAATACATTTACATTTACCGGCATAAATTCGGATAGCGTAACTGTGCGAAAGGCTGTGGACTTGTATAATGGTTCCAAGTGAGACGAAGAGACGGAGCTCCTTCTAACGGGAAAAGAAAGCAGTGCATTCTGGGTTGAGCAGACTCCCGGGAAGCGAGTGAAGAAAGTTGCCGACTGCTGCTGTCCCTGCAACCTCCGTTCTCCGCTAGTTATAATATAACTATTATAGTTATAGTCGGGTGTAGATATTTACATTGTTTTGAGTCCCGTGTGCATCTATGACCGCAGTAAGTGCCCACATTTACGTGTCATTATAGACGAAATTGTCGTCGTTATCATTAATATTCTGGTTAGAGAAACCACAAGTTAGAAGCTAGTTTAACTAGACATTTTTCTCCGGGTAAGACATCACGCCGTTCATTCTTCAGCTGTTGCCTTACATGTGTTAGTTATCATCATCCACTGATATTGGCGTAAATTACATTTAGCATGTTTGAGTGTTTATTAATTAATTAATTGATATCATGGTCATTCCGGAATTGTACAGCTTACTGAACGGTCATGCTTAAGATGAGCTCCTCATTTATTTGGCCTTTTTAGATATTTTGAGTTTCTGTGCGTATTATCCTCTCACCCCAAATGTCTTTTGATATATTGGTCATGTATAACCCTCCCTCACATGACACTTCATTCTATAATGATATTGAAGTACTGCTGAAGACGCTGGATCATCATAAAGAAATATATATTATTGGTGATTTTAATATCAACTGGTTGGATAAGAAAAATAAGGAAAAACTTCAAAGCTCAATCTGAAACAAATGGTCACTACTCCAACAAGAATCACCAGACATTCTCAGACATTGATTGATTTAATATTCTCAAACAACCCAGATCGTGTAACTAAAACATACAATCTGATCACAGGGCTATCTGATCATAACTTGACTTTATTTGCTTGTAAATTAACCAGAAAAAGATTCTCAGCCTATGCCAGCAATTCAGTGACAATAAAAGGCATTCCAAAACGGAACTGGGCTCAATTTCAATCTGAGCTGCAGCAAATAACCTGGGAAGACATACTAAAATCTAATGATTTGAATAATGGCTGCATTAACCTCATACAAACACAATACAAAACACTATGGATAAGTATACACAAGTTTGGAAAACAAAACTCGGGAAAACAAAGTCCAATGAATTGCCTTGGCTGACAAAGGAAATCTGGACTCTAATGAAAAAGAGAGATCAAGCCCTAAAAATATCCCCGAAATCAAAAGGTAACACTGACATCATAACTTTGAAGCCTTTAAGAAACAAGGTGGTCAAAGAATTACACGCTGCAAAAGCACAGCACTTTATCAAGCTGATTGAAAACAACAAGGGGAATGGTT
The DNA here is from genome assembly GCA_029706075.1 of Aldrovandia affinis. Lineage (NCBI taxonomy): Eukaryota > Metazoa > Chordata > Actinopteri > Notacanthiformes > Halosauridae > Aldrovandia > Aldrovandia affinis. The sequence continues at coordinate 1,626,425 of JAINUG010000178.1, read as the reverse complement.
CTAACAGGGGCGTCGTAGCGGGGGAAAAGGGGGAACTGACTACCTAGGGCCCCAAGTGGGGGAGGGCCCTTGAAAAGCCTGGAATGAAAAAAAAAACATTTGTCTGCAATTGTAAATTTCTAAGTAATTAGTGTCATTACTAAATTAAATAGGCTGAATAAATAGGTTGAGAGACTGAACTTTGTATCCATAAAAATATTGGAGGCTCTCTGGGCCCCTCCCCTCTCCCCTCTCAAAAGCGCAAATGGTTTAGTCCGCCCCCCTGCACTAAGATTCGTCACCAAACACGGCTAATCACGCTGACTGGTGCTGATGCTGGAGCCCGCAAGTTTCAGTCAATCATGTCTTTCCAGAAGAAAGTGAAGTCGGGGTATCAAAAAAGAAAAGAAAGAGAAAAAAGGTTAACTGAGGGAAAACAACTGCTCACTCATTTCTTTCAAAAGAAAGGTAAGCAACTTGTAGGTATGTTACAATTCCCGTGCGCAGCGGCGGTCTAGATTTACCAGAGAATAATATTGCATCCGCAGTTCATTTTTACTTATTTAATTCAGTATATATTTATACATCTCAAATGATTAATGTATTTAGGATGGAAAGCATACTTGTTTGATATAAAATATAATTGTATTGACTTTATTTTGTTTGCACCGATTTATAAGACTTTTCTAGCTGGTGTTACATTCTTCCCCCGTGCCTGTTAAGTTGTAACATGTCACTTCCGTCACTTTATGTTACATTTTAAACGACAGGTAAGTTGTAGAAACACAGTTGAAGCGTGAAATGATAGCAGAGATGTGTATGTTGCTTGTGTAAAAATATGATTAATCTGACTCAAATCGTTTTTTTATATATTCGCAAAAACCAAAATGTGTTAGGTTCATCCCCGGTCTACCCTAATTATGTGATTAATTGATTATGTAATGTAATTTCAGATCATTCAAATTAAGATATATCATATCTTTTTTAGAATGCTTCAATCTGTAATTACTGAAAATGTCATGCAATTATCTTTATTTTTAAGAAAGTTATGGGCATTTATGTTATTGAATCACAGCTTTTGTTTCAAGATCATTGAAAAACAATAGGGGTTAATATGCAAATTTCAGAGTGTAAAAATGACCATAACTTCCTTAAAACTTAAGATATGAGAGTGAATAAGGTATCAAATTAAAGGTCTTTTCATGCTCTATCTGGTGGGATAAGTTTCAGGCTAGATTTATAACATCTCAAAATGTTGTAGCATACCTACAACTTGCTAACACTGTTTAAGAGTGGTTTAAGCTAATATCGGTACGTTGTTTCGATTGAACTAGGGCTGTCAATGTTAACACGTTAACACATGCGATTAATTTCAAATGGATAATTTTTTTAAATCGCGATTATTCTCATTTCAGTTTCACTCTCGCTACTGGCTGAAAGCAATCGCAAATGCGGGAAAACATACTACTGGTGATGGTGAAATGCATTGAAACTTTGTTTTTGAAGACTCATTTGATCGAGTTCTATAACAAGACAAGCTAACGTAGCTAGCTACATTATGATAGTTAGCTAGCTAGCTGGTAAATTAAGCAGAATCTAGCCTGTAGCCTGTTTCATTGTATATTATAAGCAGGTTAAGAGGCTAATATCAATCCTGTATGCTTCATGCTTATAGAGGGGCCTGTCCTTGTAGCAGAGAGTGAGCAGGAAGAAGATGTGATCGAGGCAGAGAGTGAGCAGGAGCTAAGCAGTTCATTAGCGATTACCCTAATAACCACTACAGATTCATGTGTATAGATGTTGATTCAATTTTAAAAAATTCTAAAGATGCGTGAGAGTAATGGAACAAGAGGGGAAGGGGGCCCACAAGACTGCATATGTATAGGGCCCAGAATTGTGTGCTACGCCCCTGGGTTCTAATCATCTAAGTGCTCCGCTAAGCTACCCTACTGCTCCGAAAGAAAGATATGCCCTCCTTCCGAGCTCCAAAGGAGCCGGTGATGCGGAGCCTCAGAAGCACAGAAAGACTGCTCGCCAAGGACCCGGAGCGAGCCATGGCCTACAGCACAGAGATTCTGAAGTTGATCCAGGCAGGCTCAGCGTCTAAGCTAGGCTTCAGCGCACTCAACAACGAAGGAGAATTGTGGTACATCCCTCACCACGTGGTGAGTCACAACGGCAAGAATCGCCTTGTATTTAATTTCTCCCTCCAGTTCCAGGGCCTGAACCTGAACGAGTCCCTACTGCCTGGACCAACACTGGGTGCATCACTCCTGGGAGTACTACTGCGCTTCTGTGAGCATCCAAGGGCCTCCGCTTCTTCTCCAACCTCCAGAGTGGCCAGTGAAGCCGAACACCCAACTGGAGGAGGAAGCCTCGGAGCTCCAGAAGACCACCTTCTGCGGAGTCACCTCTGACGTTGCTGGTCCCCAGGCCCCACACATCAACCAGTGTAACACCTGGAAGGAACTCAGAGAAGTGACAGCACAGGCACTGCATGGGGTGGCAGGCCAAGGCCCACGCCCCACTGCCTCCAACTACCAGAAGGCTGAGACTCTCATCCTCCAGAGAGCTCAAGAAGACAGTTTCCCAGATGAGCTGCGTCTCCTTAAAGCGGGTAAACCTATCCAGTCCAGTAGCCGCTTAATTACCTTGTCCCCTGAGCTTGATGAGTCCGGAGAGCTCATCCGAGTTGGTGGAAGGCTCCGTCGAGATTAGGATCTAGGAGCATGGCACTCTTCACCCCATCGTCCTAGATCCCAGTCATGTATCCACTAAACTCCTGATCCAAGACTGCGACAGCCATCTCTGCAATTCTGGCCCGGAGTGAGTATTCGCTAAGATCCGCCGCACATACTGGGTCCTGCAGGGGCGTGAGGCTGTCCGGTGCTATCAGCACACCTGCAAAGAATGCCAACGATGGAAGTCCAGACCTGTTGTCCCCAAGATGACTGATCTGCCAGCTGCATGCCTCCGTCTCTTCAAGCCGGCATTCCATTCCACAGGTGTGGACTGTTTTGGACCATTCCAGATCAAGGTGGGGCGGCGCATAGAGAAAAGATGGGGAATAATCTTTAGGTGTCTCACCACCAGAGGTGTGCACTTGGATCTCCTGACTAGTATCAACGTTGACTCCTTCCTCATGGCCCTGAGAAGATTCATTGCCCGCCGAGGGACCCCTGCTGATTTGTTCTCTGATCAGGGAACAAACTTCCAAGGAGCAGAGAAGGAGCTACGTGAGGCCTTCGCTGGCATGTCTCTCGATTTGCAAGAGCAGCTAGCAGCGAGGATCGCCTTTCACTTCAACCCCCCTGCCACACTGGAGGGAAATAATTTTTGTTGGAGGGCCACTCAAAGAATTTTGTAGGTCACTGCGGGCCACATGTCTCCTACCGGCATGAACTACAAAAAAAAAAAAACACCACTAAATTGACACTTATTGACACCTATTTAAACTATTCATTTGTAGGCCAGCAATAAAAAATGCATTCAATGAGACAATTTGACCGTCAACAGTTAGCACATGTGAAATTGTACTGTACTCACTTAGCACGAGGGATGTGAAGTCGGGTGTCAGTTCTGAAGTTGCGATGCGCAGCACTGCCGCAAGATGGTCGTCGCTGACGGACGATCTGTTCTTGGACTTGTTGTATTTCATCACCGAAAAAGTCTGTTCGCACACATAGGTTGACCCAAATAGAACAAGCATCTTCTGTGCCTGCGTCTTGATCTTCGGGAAGGTCTGATCACTGAGTGACGCGTAAAACCTTGAGAGTGGCACAGACTTGAACTGCTGTAGTATGTCAGACTGCAAGTCAATGAGCTCAAGTTGGAGGGCGTCGGGAGCATTGTCCACATTGAAAGTGAAGGGGGAAGAAATCAAAGCCATGTCACTTTCTAACATTCTGAAATCCCCGAACCGGCGAGAGAATTCTGCATGCAATGCACGAATCAGCGCTACATATTTTCTCTTGTTTTCTTCGGATAACGTTGCAACCGGTTGCAACGTGGGGAGGTGCGTTAAGTTGTTGGCTTCAATGTGACGAGCAAAAAGGAGCAGTTTTGTCATCAGCGCTTTGACCAGGGTGTACATGTCGTGGGCAAACAGCCCCCTGCCTTGCAGTTTGGAGTTGAGTTTGTTCATCAGGCCCGACATCAACGGCAAAGGCAAAATCAGCCACCCAGTCCGCATGCTTCAGCCGAGGGAGGTCCCCGTCTTTCCCTTTCGTTTGCAAAAACGTTTCGATCTCTGATTTCAGATCCCACACTGCTTTCAGCATTTTCCTCCGACTGAGCCATCTGACATTTGTGTGGTAGGGAATATCAGTGCGCTCTGTTTCTTCTGATTCTTCCGAAAGAGAGACAAACCGCCTGTGGTTCAAGGCTCTTGCACAAATAAAGTTGACAATTTTAGTAACTGTATCCACGACATGGCTAACTTTCAGAACACCATTACAGAGAACCTCCTGATGTACAATGCAGTGGAGACAAATTATTTTCTGCTCTGGGTTTGTCTCCGTCACTTGGTCCTGTAACCTTTTCAGTAACCCCACATTTTTGCCTGTCAAATTAGGGCACCCATCCGTAGTCACACTCGTCAGTTTATCCCAACTCAGTCCCAACTTCTTGGGACAGTCATTCACTTCTTCCAACAAATCTTTCCCCGTGGTTGTGGACTTCATTGATTGCATTGAAGCTATTTCTTCGGTCAGTTCGAAATTTGCATTGATGCCTCGTATGAAAATCAATAACTGCGCCGTGTCTTTGAGGGGCGGGGAGAAACAGGAAAAATCTGTTACCTTGTTTACTGCATTTTTTTCTCCAGGGTCATGACAGCAGCCAAATCAACCAAGCACTCCCCTCGGAGAATGGCTTGCTGATCTGCAATTTTGTGAGAAATGACATAGCTCGTTCTGCTAATTCCCTCTTACATTATGTGTTATTACAGACCTGGAGGATGGGCGGCGAGTTGGTGGGGGAGGGCAAATCGAAAGAAATAGAGGGTATAATTGGCTACTAATTTGGGAGCAAAATGGAAAAAAAAATCGGAAAGAAATTAAAAATAAAAATAAAAATACATGGACCGGCTTGGGGGTTTGAGAGAAGTCTGGTAAGGGTTAGTAAGGATGGGCGATGTGTTGGGCAATGCGTTTGGGGTGGGCCCGTGGTGGCGGCCCCTCACTCACTTGAATTTCCCCAGCCAGGAGTCGGCCACGATGGCTCCCAAGATGGGCGTCAGGTAGCAGAGGGCCACAAAGGTGTGGTAGATGGAGGTGGACAGGTCATCGTCCCACTTCAGGAAGTACTTAAAGTACAGCACCAGCACCGCTGTGGGAGGACCACGTACAATTACCATTTACAATTCAAGCATTTGGCTGATGCTTTTAAACCGAAGTGAACACACAGAAGTCCTTACAGAAATGGTTACACATGATTATGACATGACATTATTATTATTATTATTATTATTATTAATAATAATAATAATAATATTTTTATTACTGGTCGTGTTGTTAGTGTGTTATTATTATGTCCCTGAATAGACTGCATTTTCATAGCCTTCATAAGCAGCGCTCCTGTGATAGAGCAGTATCTGTACCCCCAAGATTGACGGCTGTTACTGTGTGACGGATATGATGCACACACTCACCTCGCATGCCATAGTAAGAGAATCTCTCACAGAACTCATTCACCACGATAAAGAATATGCTGAGGGGGTATCCACACACCTCCACCTGAAACAGGGGGGAGAGGAGTGTGAGACACAGCTGAGACATGGGGAGAGGAGTGTGAGACACAGCTGAGACAGGGGGAGGGGAGTGTGAGACACAGCTGAGACAGGGGGGGGAGTGTGAGACACAGCTGAGACAGGGGGAGGGGAGTGTGAGACACAGCTGAGACAGGGGGAGAGGAGTGTGAGACACAGGAGTGTGAGACACAGCTGAGACAGGGGGAGAGGAGTGTGAGACACAGCTGAGACAGGGGGAGAGGAGTGGAGTGAGACACAGCTGAGACAGGGGAGGAGTGTGAGACACAGCTGAGACAGGGGGAGAGGAGTGTGAGACACAGCTGAGACAGGGGGAGGAGTGTGAGACACAGCTGAGACAGGGGGAGAGGAGTGTGAGACACAGCTGAGACAGGGGGAGAGGAGTGTGAGACACAGCTGAGACAGGGGGAGGGGAGTGTGAGACACAGCTGCCTCAAGCAGATAAACTGGCCTATCTGCAGGTTAAGATAAGAAAACTAAAAAAAAATGCTGCTGATGCTGTTAATGCCCCATAACTGCTGATTTTACTGCCTTATGATAATTTTTTTGATAACCGCCTCAATAACAGCACAAACCATCCTGGCAAAACTGTGTCAGCAAATAAATAGATTTAATCACCCACAATAAAATGACTACCATAAAGCTACCAAAGTCTTAATCAATAAATCATATCTGAGTCGTCTTAATCAACAAAGCATATCTGAGTCGTCTTAAATCAATAAACCCATTTTTAACGTGCACAATATAGCTGTTCCTCATCTGCATAAAAAACATCTCATGACATAACGGTAATGCAATGATGTGTTTCAAAAACTTGAACTTGATCAATCTGAATAAAGGCAAAATGAACAAGGCATATTCTTGTCAATTCTTGATTGACACATGTCTGAATAGTCTTCATCAATAACGCATATCTAAAAAAAAACCATGAGAAATCAATGATAAATATCCAAGAGTCTTCATCCATAACACATATCTGGGTAAAGTACAGGAGATTCACAGCACACACAGAGAGATTTTAGCATGCGCCCTGCTGTCTGCATGATACATGCACCAAGACACGTCAACAGTGAATGCTTTCAAGGTCAGGACTAAAAGATACAAACTGTCCGTTTTCCTGCTTCTCTGTGGCTCCCACAGGGGAAGTGTGGGAGCGTGTGACGGGGGGAGGGAGGTTTGGGCATGGCTCTCTTACCTTCTTCTTGGACTTCTTCTCGGACTTCTTCTGTTTCTCTGTGTCTGTGAAAATATTAGAAAAAAACAAGATTCACAACAAGGCAGTCGAACGCCACACAAACCTCCGTGAGCAGGAGCCATGTCCCATAGTAGGAAAAATCAAATTAATACGCCAGGGTTTCCGTTATCCGGTAATTACCGGGTTTTTTACCGGGAAAATCTGTTGAAGTCATATTTAAATCTCTCCGGTCATAATGTCCGGTGAAAATAATTCCCTCTAAGCACAATTTGAATTGTATTGAAACAGGCTAAAATTTTATTTCTGAAACCAAGCAGGTCTAATGACAATGATGACGATGAGTCTGAGATACAGTCTGAAGTCACGGAGACCGCTGATGCCGTGACTCCAGCCGAAAAGAAACAAAAATGTCGTTCTCCGCGGTTATTTTTTTTTCCCAAAGAGTTTTTATTCTATTTTATTTTATCTGAGAAAAGGTCTGTAGCGAACAGAAATTATTTGATTTCAAGTTGGCAGCAGCACGCCGTAATTAAAATGTTATGAGCCAGATAGGCCTACATGTAACTTATGGTTTGTTTGCAAATAGTTTTTATTCTGTTTTATTTATCTGAGAATATGTAGGCCTAAAGCTGAAGGAAATTCTTTGTGTTTACGTGTTGACCCAACGAACGTAGGCTAGCGTAATATGTATTTATTTATTTGTAAAATAGCGTTATGCATGTGAGTCTATTGACGGGACTTATTTTATTTGGAATATAATGTATAAGCAAAAATAGCGTACTTTTCAGTAAAAAATATTATAAATCTACATGCCTTGATGATGCCATTCTTTATATAGCTTGCCTATCAATTGTTTTTAAGCTCAATAAACACAGATAATATTTGACCGGAATTTCTCCCATTTGTCCGGGACATTGAAATCTTCCAGGACACGTGGACCGGGACCAATTTTTTCTAACGGAAACCCTGTAATACGCCCATCATTAAACAAACAATGTAATTGAATCGGTTTCATGTATTCAACGATCAATATCACAAATATTGAAATGAAAAGAACAAGCAAGCGGTACAAGACAGGGTGCATTTCAAGACTGCAAAAAAAAAAAATGTTGAGGACTTTAGCACTTGAACTTTAAAACTTTAAAACTTTAACTTTAGTTTGAGTCCCTAACTTTAAAAGTTAAAAAGGTCACTCCACCTGTACCTGGGTGCACTAGGTCACACAACTTGATTTGAGGTCAATAATAATAATAATAACAACAAAAAAACACTTCCATATTCAGAAGAACAGCAGGAGAAGGATCATAAGGGGGTCCATGGGGGGCCCATCGCTGGTCCCTGGCAGGCACTGACCTGACATGATGGCGGCCTTTAGGAGTGGCTCCTGGTCCTCTCTCGTTAAAGATCCTCAGGCAAAGAGACGGCAGATGTTAGGGTGGCGTGACTTTAAGGCCGAGGGGGCTGGCCCTGGTGCTTGCGATACTTGCGTTACGATTAGACCCCCTCCTGGTCTCCTTCCCAGAGTGCAGCGTGGTTTTATGGCAGGGTAAAGCCGTGTGTGTGAGAACACGAGGGGTCAGAAGGTGATCAGCCAGCTGATGGCAGGCATGCAGGTGTGCAGGGAGGTGGGGCACAGAGCCAAGAGGACACGTGACGACAGCATTGTGAGGAAATCAGTCTCTCTTGTTTTGGGTGTTGTTTAGTCACTTTTACTGGCGAGGGGGGAGTTGTATCTCAAGATGATAAAATGACCATTCGTTTATTTTTAGTTTTGGTGACTGCACACTAATGATGACGTGGACATTTTAGTATCAATACAAAGTGCAGTTTTTGTGCTTTCCAAGAGCCTCATAACTGAATGTGAAATGTGGGGGAATGACTCCGTGTTTATAGGAGACTGAATGAGAATGTGTCTATAGGGGAATGAATGAATCATGTCTATAGGTGAATGAATGAGAATGTGTCTATAGGAGACTGAATGAGATTGTGTCCATAGGAGAATGAACAAGACCATCCATAGGTGAATGAATGAGATTGTCTATAGGTGAATGAATGAGATTGTGTCTATAGGTGAATTAATGAGACTCATCTCCTTTGCTATTTTCAAATATTTGAAAAGTGTGCATTGTTCCAATGATACAGATACCACCGGAAAAAATAAAATCCTTCAACTACTACTCAACACATTCAACTGAACAACAACAATTGCAACAATGTATTTGTTTTTTAGACAAAATGTGAAAATAAGACATCTAGTCAGTAGAGTGGAAAGCTCAATCGTTTTTATTTATATCGATCTTAACTTGCTGAGTGCATGTGCGTGGCACCAGAGGCCATATGTATCAAGCCACTCAGAGTAAAAAATTGGTCTCAAGTGTAACTTAAGTGTAAGAATTGTTGACTTTTACTCCTACACTCAAATTTAAGAATTTAAAAGTACTCACTAAACTACACCTCTGGAGCTCTCTTAACTCGGCTAGGAGTAGGCAAGACAGCACAGTTGCAGAGACAGAGACATGATTTCACTTCTAAGTAAGCTCTTATGAGTGGGCTGGTATGTATCAAGTATCTTAAGAGTTACAGAGCTTACTTAGGAGTGAAATCGATTTACCGATCAACATTTACTCAGAAAGGCACACGCGATATTTACACGATTTAAAAAAAAGGTAGACTATGGCATTCAAAACATCAAATCTTCAATGTGAATAAATGAACACACTGGTAATATCCAAACGATTAAGTTTATAATTGCATATTCAAAAAGACGTATCTTAGAGAATGTGTTATATTTCTGTAAAGCGTGACTTTTTTTATTGTTTGTTTTGTTACACTGAGCCTGGCCTCGCGCTCGATGCGTTCCAGAACCTGGTAGCTCAGGTCGGCCAGACGCACAATAAAGCCTGATAATGCGTGATCTGATCGGCTCACATGTGAACAGTGCAAGATTCGTGGATTCGGCGGCACATGCCTGTCATTTCTATACACGTCATAAAAAAGGTTGGGTTGTTATTATTCCCGGCGCAATCCAAATGCTTTTGCGGGAGGGAACGGCACAAAACGTCCACTTTTAAAATGTAAGACTTTTTCAGCTTTCTTTGCGGGTGCAAAGCCAAACTTCCGTTATGGATCGAGTGTGAGAACTGAAGCATGTCTGCATCACGCTGTACAAACACAATAACACTTTGAACAGCCATTAAGCCAATTAAATGAGCCAGGAATGATGAACTAACAGCGATCTGTGGGGGGGAGAGAGAGGGAGGGAGAGAGTGTGAAACCCTGACATACGCCATCTCACACTCACATTCTATTACTGTTATAAAAAAATCTAATGCTACATTTTAGTTAATGCTAATCTGTTTTATTTCTTTATTTATCAACACCATAAATAAATGTACTCTGAATCATCATAAATGATCAGTTCGAGGCCAATACCAGTTCCTTATAACCCAGATAACAGACTCATCATCGGTAATGTGTGACCCGTTTTGGATAGTTGCTGGAATCTTACTGATTAGTTTGCGATAATAATAAAAAAGGTGGAAAAAATTGTGGTGGTCCAAGTTGTGAGTAACATCACCCACAGTAAGTCAGAAATTAGGGTGTGTGTTATAGTCAGGACTGCCTTTGATGGACTGGACTGAATGACTGGACTGTGGATGTGGAGTGAGATTAGCCCTGACACAGGCTTGTTGGGGGTGTAAATTTGCCGGGTTTTCTCTCTCTCTCTCTCTCTTTCTCTCTCTCTCTGCAGTCAGATGTCAAACACACAGAGGGCGTGAGTCCTGAAGGAGGCTTCCTCACAAGATATTAAACTCATCTCTATTTCATAATTAGGTTTTGACGCGAGCGAAAACAAGGGAGGCTAACCAAATGTGTGACCGCCCAAACGCATTACCAAATTTGGTCAAACAGCATTTTCAATAAAAGTCCCTAAACATTGGAATTCACGACCAGCTGACATTAAGAGATGCACTGGTTTACGTCATTTCACCTCAAAAGTCAATACAAGGCGTAAGGAAAATCAGATCTGTCATCATCAATCATTACGTATATTCTCACTGATACTATCAGTAATACTAAAGATCCCAATCGCTTTGTAACTGTGCTTTATAAAGATTATGTTCATACCCATGTGTTTGTGTATGCATTTTGTTTTATTTCATTTTTGTTGGTAAATACTTTTCTTTCCCTGTAGTTCATTGTGGACAGGTGTTGGGAACGAGCCTTTGGATATAAACACTGAATGCAATGGATCTGATGCTTGTTTTTTTTAACATTGTAACAATGCTTTTTGCTATGACCCTGAGAAATATGTAAAATAGTTTGCTCCGGTCAAAAAACAGGGCCAGAACCTTGAGTCCCGCGAGCAGCACACTGAATGGCAACTGCTAGTGAAAAAGCACTTTAAGATTAAAGGGGAATTCATCAGACCTCAGCATCACAACGTTGTATACGGCTTCTCAGTGGCATGGTTGCCAACCGTCTTTACAGACAGTCCATAAACATATCACGAATCTGCACACTTTTTGTGTTATCATTGTAGAATTTTATTCCGCGTAGTTTATGTCACAAAAAAATAGGCCATGTAATTAAAATGTTAAGAGCCTAAATTGAACATGAAGTTACCGCTGAACGGGAGGAGTCGGCTTAACATGTTGTTAGTAAATCGTTAAGAAGCCGTCTACGGGCAAGCGAGCGCGGTAGCGTTGGACACATTGTTATCTGCTGTAGAAGTAACGAACACGTACACTCTGTGTTACTGTTAGTGCAGAGTCCAGCCGTCTAGTCATGAAGCAAGCAGATAGTCTTACCCCGTATGCAGACTAGCGCTCTCCTCCAGCAGAGAGACATGCTCATGCCAAATCTATGGCGACAAGAACCAGATCAAAGTCCTTTAAAAAATAAAAAACATAAACAACCTTGTGTTTATTTCCTCTCATCTGCAATTACAAAAGTATCCCGAAACGGACTTCCTCAAGCCGTTATCAAAACTTCCGTCCAGGGAATGGTTGCAGGGTCGAGCCTGGGCCATGTCATTAGCTGACGATCATTCAACCAGCAGTGCGGTGGGTTTAGGTTGGCCGGCGTGCCTCGGGCTGCCGCTGAATTAATTCCCTCCGACTACGGTGCCGGACGCGCGTGCGACACTATTGGTTCTGCGGCGTCTCGAGTTCCAGAGCTGGCGCGCTCCTGCACAAGAACTTGTTCTGTAGACTGTTACTTACTCATGGGCGTTCGTTTCAGCAACAGTTGCTCCATAGACCGATACGGATGACGCAGCAGGGAATTGGTACGCAACTGGCGGGTCCAAAAAGTGTGGGGAACAAAATTAAAAAAACACAAACACAACATAACTTCATGCCTTTCGCCCTGTGACACGCCAAACGTCTGCTGGGAAAAATCCTCACGCGATCGTCGCGCTCACTGCGGATTGATCTGCACGCGTAGTCAGGCGCTCGCTGGAAAACGCGTTAGCGCACTGTGCATTGTTTTTATACACGGGAATGTTTTGACGTGGGGCTGCGAGATGGCTGTGTGGTGGCGAATGGAGGCCCAACGCAGCACGCCGCAAGAGGCGGAACACTGTCGCAAGAGGACACGAGGGTGCTAACGGGGACATTATCAGTCTTGAGCTGGTCACATGGGCACAAACCCGTTGTCATGGAGAGGGCCACACACGGCAACACAACTGCTAAAGCAGCACCTTACCTGTGACAGGTGCATCGCAGGACAAGAAAGAGGCTCACGACTGTAATGTACACATTTCTCTTTTGTTCAACGTCACAGTGACCCAAAAGAACACCACACGGACACGGGGGCTTTTGATATTTAGTGAATTTTAATATTTTAATTCAAAGAGAAGCATTAGGGACCACCTTACATTTAAATACAGCAGAACAGTGACTTTATTTCTGTTAAATAAAAATAAAAACCCCCCTTTTACTTCCCAAATATAAAATGATTCCGTTGACGATGAAACGAACATTAAAATGGCGAAACGCTTTCGCGGTGCGGACCGTCGCTTTGGCAAAAAAAAAAGGATCAGAATCTTCTTTACAGTGTATGAACGCAACGCAGCAAGACCACCTCCGTGAGAGAGACTAATATTGCACTCCTCCTTTTTTTATGTACAGGAACAAAGAGCAGGGAGCGGAGCGGTTCCTCGTCGGCTGGGGAACCCTCAGCTCCCGGACACCAGAGGGCTCGCTCACAAGCGTTTTGAACTCATTAAAATAAGATGCATTTGTGGTAGAAATATAACGTCTTAAATTTACAGAGGGACTGGTGCCGAAGGAGCGGACATTTATCACACACCGGCGTACTGTACATACACAAGTATTGACAGGAGTCCATAACCTTTGTAGATAATAAAACAAAAGAAAGAAAGAAAGAAAGGAAAGAAAAGAAAAGACCAGGTCGGATAGAAGCAGAGGAATATAATTACATGCGTGAGGTCATCTTCTCGTTTAAGGGTCCCGATCGGGACGTCTCCACAGGAAACAGAGCAGAAGCCCCCCCCCCCCACCCCACACACACACACAGACACGGTCCTGGAGGGGACGATCAACTGATCACAACTTTACATTTCGGCTCCTCAACCCCCCCCACACACCTCTGTTTTGTTTTGTTCACATTGCTCTCCCTTCCTCCCTTTCTCTTCCTGGCTGAACACCACTGCACTCATCCATCACAGAGAGAGTGGGACAGAGAGAGAGGGAGAGAGGGAAAGAGGGAGAGAGGGACCGAGAAAGAGAGAGAGAGAGAGAGAGATGGGTGTTCTGAAAGACAGCAGGTGCTTCTGGGTAAATGCAGTGGCAATGCCTCTCTCTCTCTCCCTCTTAGAGAGCACAGACTGGAGTCAGAGTTCAGGGGTCAGTCAGGGGTCATAGGTCAGGGGTCAGGGTTGGTCTCAGACCACAGAGGTGGAGCTGGGGATTCCCTGGATGGTGGCGCTGGTGGGCGTGCCGCTGATGGCGTTGAAGATGTGCAGCGAATCCGGCAGGGCGTTCTTCAGGCCGTCCTCCACCGTGCTGATCTGGGGGAGGGAGGGAGGGAGGGAGGGAGGGAGGGAGAGACGGTTAGAGGCAACAGGTCGGTACCCGCTGTCATGGCAACGAGTGCCATTTCACAGAGTTACCTGATCAAAGGCCGTTGATGAGAGATTGTGTGATATTGTACGGTGCTTTTATGTTACATGTAGGTGTATGTTTTGGCAAAACAATGTATGTTTGTCATGCCAATAAAGCAACTTGAAATAGAAAAAAATGAGAGAGGCAGAGACTGAGAGAGAGAGAGAGAGAGAGAGAGAGAGAGAGAGAGAGAGGGTGAGAAAGAGAGAAAGAGAGGGTGAGAGAGAGAGAGAGAGAGAGAGAGAGAGAGAGGGTGAGAGAGAGAGAGGGTGAGGGAGAGAGAGAGAGGGTGAGAGAGAGAGAAGGGCAGGGCAGGCAATCCCACATTTTCTTAAGATGAATCTAAAATGGAAAAGCACATTACCATCCCATCTGCTCATGTCAGCATGAGGAGAATCAGGAGGAGAAATGAGAGTCATTTTGCAGCGTACTCTGATAAACCCAACACATGCGTGAGATCTACTGAGTAATTAACACTACCAGCACCATTTACATTTAAGAATTTAACACTCTTATCCAGGGCGACTTACACACTTTATATTTCTTTACATACAATCCATTTATGCAGCTGGATATTTTTACTGAAGTAATTGAGGTACCTTAAGGGTTCAAGGGTAGTCAACGGCAGTGCCCCCACCTGGGAATCAAACCTGCAACCTCTGTGTTCCCTAACCATTACACTACACTGCCTCCTGTTTCATCCAGCCATCATTGATAACAACAACAACAATAATAATAATAATAATAATAATGTGTGGATTTGTGATTTCTCAATAATAATTCAGACCTTTCCCTAATCGTGAAAGGCTTTTTACATTACATTACATTACATTACAGGCATTTATCAGACGCTCTTATCCAGAGCGACTTACAGTTTATCTTTCTTTACAATCCACTTATACAGCTGGATATTTTACTGAAGCAATTCATGTTAAGTACCTTGCTCAAGGGTACAACGGCAGTGTCCCACCTGGGGATTGAACCTGCAACCTTAACGTTACAAGCCCAGTTCCCTAACCATTATACCACACTGAGTCTGTCGTACCGGCTCGTGCATGATGGTGGACAGCTCTCGGGCCAGGTCCCTGTAGTTGGCCTTCATCTCGTCGTGGTACTCCTGCTGGTCCTCTTTAATCAGCCGCTCGTTGATGCCCAGGCCCTGTCCGCAGGCGTCCACAAATTGCCTGCGCAAAAATCACATAACAGAGCGAACAGTGGCTTCAGTTCTTTGCCGTAACATATCTAAACAATACCAAGGTCATTGTTACTAATAATACTAAATACTAATCCTCTCAACTGTGTTATATCATTCGGTAACGCTTTACATTAACTCATTCATTACATTACGAATGCTTTATGACATGTTTTACTTGTACATTACTTACATGTAATGATGCTGTTATGTAATGTTATGTAATGATGCCTATTTATGAATGCATACTGAGCTCTTCATGATGCATTCATTACAATCGTGTGTGTGCATTATGTCACAGCCTGGGATAGGTCTGACCCCAGAATCACAGACCTAAAAATGGTGCACACATAACACATTCATAATCATTTATGAATCCATCATGAAGAGGTCAGTATGCATTCATAAACAGGCTCTGTTGATCATTACATAACAGCATCATTGCAAGTAAAACGTCATAAAGCATTCATAATGCCCTATGTAATTGTAATGTACCATTTGTTTACTGCTAATGAATGCTTTCTGTAGACAGAGTTAATGTAAAGCGTTGCCTATCGCTCTTTACAAAGGTGCCCGTTATTAATCCTATATTTTGTGCCGACGTCAGAAGTGGAAAAGTGGCAGGAACTGTTGATGTTGCAGAAAGCACAACAGCTCATTCAGCTTTTCTTATCCGCTGTGCTGTGGACATTGAAGGGAGTCGAGGACAGAATGAAACCGGAGAGAAGGGACAGAATGATAAGAAACGATATGAGACCTTGTGTGAGGCACAATATAGAGGGTATAATTGGCTACTAAATTGGGAGAAAAACTGAAAATATAAAATAAAATAAAAATAAAAAAAGGGACCAATGCGTAAAATGGCCGCCAGGCAAAGTCCCTCCGGGTAAGGCTAAAGCGGAGCTGATGAACTATATTAAATATGAATGAATATGGATTGTGATTTTCACAGACATGCCGGGCCTCACCTGAACACCTCTTTCAGCTGCTTCACCTTGTTGTCAGCGTACTTCTTAGTGCTGCCGTCGTCCAGGAACGCCCTGGCGTAGGCGAGGGGTCCAGCGTTCACCTGCGGGACACGAGAGAGGCTCACCCCACTCCCTCATTTCAGCTACACGGGCAACAGGGTGTATGTGTGTGTGTGTGTGATAGTCTGTGTGTGTATGGTAGTGCGTGTGTGTATAATAGTGTGTGTATGTCTGTGTGTTTATGGTAGTGTGTGTATGTGTATGGTGTGTGTGTGTGTGTGTGTGTGTATATGGTAGTGTGTGTGTGTGTGTGTGTATAATAGTGTGTGTATGTCTGTGTGTTTATGGTATTGTGTGTATGTGTATGGTAGTGTGTGTGTGTGTGTGTGTATATGTGTGTGTGTGTGTGTGTGTGTGTGTGTGTGTGTGTGTGTGTGTGTATAATAGTGTGTGTATGTCTGTGTGTTTATGGTAGTGTGTGTATGTGTATGGTAGTGTGTGTGTGTGTGTATATGGTAGTGTGTGTGTGTGTGTGTGTGTGTGTGTATAATAGTGTGTGTATGTCTGTGTGTTTATGGTATTGTGTGTATGTGTATGGTAGTGTGTGTATATGGTAGTGTGTGTGTGTGTGTGTGTGTGTGTGTGTGTGTGTATAATAGTGTGTGTATGTCTGTGTGTTTATGGTATTGTGTGTATGTGTATGGTAGTGTGTGTGTGTGTGTGTGTATATGGTAGTGTGTGTGTGTGTATAATAGTGTGTGTACCTGCACACTGATGCTGCCCTGCAGTTTGAGCTGCAGGCGGATCATGTCCACTTCGCTGGAGGAGCACAGCTGCCGCAGTTCAGCCACCTTCCTGCTCATGGCGTCGATGGCCACTTCAATGGGGTTCAGATCCGTGTGGTGCTGGTACATCACCGCGATGCGCTTCTTCACGTAGGGGAAACAGTGCGTGGCTGAGACACACACACACACACACACACGCACACACACACGCACACACACACACACACACACACACACACACACACACAGAGACAAGTCCTTCAATCACATCCCTTCAATGTTTAAAATCACAGCAGAGGTTGAAAAAGAGCCCTCTCAAATGGCCGCGGATGGACACAGTGAGGCAGTGTGGGCATGCGCATTTAAACTCAAAATGTACAGAAATGTGGACCCCTTCCTGAACCATATATGAGTTGGGACTGCCCCCTTTTCTTTATTTGAAAAATAAAGAATAAAAAATAAAAAAACTTTAACATTTTTATTTTATTGTAATTATATTGTCATTGTAAACGTATATCCCACTGTACTTATTGCATGTGCGTAACCCAGCCTGTTTGTCTGCCTGATGTTTTCTTGCTTGCTTATCATTGATTTATTGCCATTGTTGTTTGTGCTACTGTCCTGTTACGTTGTAAAAAATGCTTTTAATTACATATATATATACAGTCAAGCCGGAAAGTCTGCACACCCCTTTCACCCTCTCCACGTTTCATTGCGTTACAGACTTATTCTACAATAGATTAAGTTCATCTTTTGTCTCAAAATTCATATCTCTCTGAACTCCTTCTTACATACACTCCCTCCCGTAGTCTCAGATCCTCCACTGCCAGACAACTTGTCACACCTTCTGCCCGCTTGACCACTATGGGATCTAGAGCCTTCAGCCGTTCTGCACCCTGCCTCTGGAACTCTCTGCCACCTAACATTCGAAATATTGACACTCTCTCCACTTTCAAATCCAGTCTCAAAACACACCTCTTCACTTTGGCATATTTGGTTTGACCTGTTATATATTGTTGTTTATCTGTTGTTTATCTGATTTTGCGTTGTTAATTTGATAATGTTTTGACATGTTGTTTTTACTATGTTTTGTAAGGTGTCCTTGAGAGCCTTGAAAGGCGGCCATAAATAAAATGTATTATTAGAGTAAAAACCAAGCCATGAAGTCCTAGGAACTCTTCATAGACCTCCGAGATAGAATTGTGTTGAAGCATAGATCTGGGGAAGGGTATAAAAACATTGCTAAAGCATTTTAAGCACCCAGGAGAACAATGGGCTCCATCATTGTGAAATGGAAGAAGTTTGGAACCACCACAACTCTTCTTAGAGTTCTGATTGATGGAGTGCTGCAGAGATGTTTGTCCTTCTACCAGGTTCTCCCATCGCTGCAGAGGAACTCTGAAGCTCTCTTAGAGTGGCCATTGGGTTCTTGGTCACCTCCCTGACCAAGGCCCTTCTTGCCCGGTTACTGAGTTTGGCCGGACGGCCAGCTCTAAGAAGAGTTGTGGTGGTTCCAAACTTCTTCCATTTCACAATGATGGAGCCCATTGTTCTCCTGGGTGCTTAAAATGCTTTAGCAATGTTTTTATACCCTTCCCCAGATCTATGCCTCAACACAATTCTATCTCGGAGGTCTATGGAGAGTTCCTAGGACTTCATGGCTTAGTTTTTACTCTGACATGCACTGTCAACTGTGGGACCTTATATAGACAGGTGTGTGCCTTTCCAAATCATGTCCAATCAATTGAATTTACCACAGGTGGACTAGAATCAAGTTGTAGAAACATCTCAAGCAGTATCAGTGGAAACAAAATGCACCTCAGCTCACTTTTGGCTGTCATATCAAAGGGTGTGCACACTTGTGTACATATGATATTTTACATTTAGATTTTTAATAAATTAGCACAAATGTCTAAAAACATGTTTTCACTTTGTCATCATGGACTATTTTGTGTAGAATTTTGAGACAAAAGATGAACTTAATCTATTGTAGAATAAGTCTGTAACGCAATGAAACGTGGAGAGGGTGAAAGGGGTGTGCAGACTTTCCGGCTTGACTGTATATATATATATATATTTTATATCACTGCAGGGCCATGTTCCCATTATTCAATGCATTAATTCCTCACGCACCTCCGCAGAGGAGGTGTGGAATTTGCCGGCGTTTGAACCCAGAAGCACAGAAAGTGGTGAGAGAGGCAGATTTAGTTTTAGTGCCAGTCGCCCTCTTGCCCTCCTCCTTGTGGATCCTGGATGTTTTATCAGGTAATGAAGATAACGGGCCGCACTTTGGATCTCTCTCCGATCGCCGTGGCGATAATCGGCGGCAGGCAGGACACTTGATCAAGGGCTGTCAAGGTCAAGCCCTAATCTCTGCTCCAACGCACAATAACACACTGACTCACGCACCTGATACTAATGGCTGATGTTAATGTCGATTGAGCAGGGATCGGTGACCTGGGCGTGTGCAGGGCTCCCTCTCCCATTTCCCCCGAGAGAGAGAGGGAGAGGGAGAGGGAGAGAGATAGAGGGAGGGAGAGGGAGAGAGAGGGAGTAGTGAGAGAGAGAGAGCTGATAGTTTGTTGGGTTTTTTTGGCCTATGGGACGGCAGTGTGTGCAGAGCGAAGCTCCATCAATCTCAAAACAGGTGGGAGCCATCATGTGTAATCACTGACCGGGTTAGAAGGAAAACTATTTGTTCAGTGTTTTTTTTTTGCCACAGGCGGCTTCTGATTGGTCAAATACGAGTTCAGTGATTGACGCCACATTGTAATTACTAGGAGATTTCAGGCAGAGATATTCTCTGTGCTGACCAGAGGCCCTACTCAGAGACACGCCCCTTCTCTGACATGCAGGACCAGCAGGTCCAGTGTACACCTGCTGCACACCTGCTGGATATCAGATCCTCTTCAGGGAGCGCTTTCATGAGGCCCCACTCTCCCGCCACTAGCTGCAGGGACACCTACTGGTCAAGGGTACACTAGTGCTCACTAGGCCAAGGGCACAGGAACACTAGTGGTCACTAGGTTAAGGGCATAGGGACACCTAGTGGTCACTACCCCAAGGGCACGAGGACCCCTAGTGGTCACTAGCGTGGGTGCAAGGGGACACTTACTGGTGAGGACGGTGCGGCGCTTGCACTGCTCCTCCACGCCACCCTGCTTCTTGCCCGAGACGGTGAACGGCGCCTCGAACACAAAGCGCCGGATGTTGTGGCTCCTCTCGAACTCGGTCTTCCTGTCGGCCAGCTCCTTCTCCTCCAGGTACGGGGTGACGTGGGTCACCTGGATGTAGGCGTACTTAGAGTCCAGGTCTTTTGGGTTCACCTGCAGCAGAGTATTTTTTTAAATTAATTCTGGGTTTTCTTAATAATAATAATTATTATTTTTCTGCTTTTTTACCAATATTTCTCCCCAATTTAGTAGCCAGTTATACCGTTTTTTCATGTCAATTATCCCCTCCCTCGCATTGAGAGCTCACTGCCGTAGTTCTAAAGAAATTTTTTCCTGATCCTTTGGGTGTTTTTAAATTTTTGACTATTTTGACATTATATTTTACTACGTTTGTTTGTCTTGAGAATTGCTTTTACTATATCACGTTTGTCTTTTATTTTATTATTATTGTTGTTTAATGTTCTCTGCGAAGCTCTTTGGGCTGTAATGAGTTGTAGGAAAGGTGCTAGAAATAAAGTTTATTATTAGTATTATTATTATTAATGTTTGCCTGCTGGTGCTGAATTGACCAAGGATGTCGTTGCGATGGGGCGGGACGATGAGACACATACAACTAGCAATTAAAATTGGGGAGAACTATTTAACAATTCCATCACGTGGTCCTTTTAATCCTTTGTACAAATCACTAAAGGAGATATTTGACTGTCCAGGAAAATGCAGTGTGAAACACACCTTGTCCTTGTTTTTAACAGTATGATAAGTGTTTGTCTTATTCCCAGTGCCTACTGCACACACACACACACACACACACACACACACACACACACACACACACACACGGATGCGTCGACCGCAGATAGCACTGGCTCTGATAAAGATAAGAGCTCTCCCTCTCCCTCTCCCTCTCCCTTTCCCTTTCCCTCTCCCTCTCTCTCCCTCTCTCTCTCTCTCTCTCTCTCTCTCTCCCTCTCACTCTCCCTCTCCCTCTCCCACGCTCTCTCTCACGCTCTACAGAAACGTGAGGCGACAAGAAAACAAGACTGAGACCCCATTGGCTAAGGCGAATGGGTAAATGACAACAGTTCCCACCAATCACAGCCTCTGTGGGGTTATCTTACAGACAATAACAATAACATAAATTGATGATGATGGGCCTCGGGTGGCGTAACGGTCTAAGCATTCGCCCGGAGGACAAGTTGCCAACTGCAGCTGCGTTTCGAAACCCGACTGTGCCAGTCCAGCTCTGGCACATCTCTGCTCACGGTGAACTGCCAAGGAGATTTGGCGAGAAAGGACGGTCGTATTTTGCTTTGCAAAAAAAAAGGAGTAACCCGACTGTGCCAGACCGGCCCTGGCGATTGGCTGTCCGCCCCAGGGGGAGGAGGGAGGAGGGAGGGCATGAGCTCGCTAAGGAGTGGAAAGGCGACCCTAGAGAGTAGGTGGGTGAGTTCTGTCTTGGAGGAGGTTAATCATCACCGGCCTCTGGGAATTAGCTTGGCCCGTAGTGACAGGCGGCGGACTCGTGGGGGAGGGTTAATCGAAAGAAATAGAGGGAATGCCACCAAATTGGGAGAAAAACTGAAGAGGGGAGAGAGAAAAAAATAAAAATAAATAAATAAATAAATATGACGATGATAATAATAATAGTTAGTATGTGATTTTGGCACATAATTTACCATGGTAATCATACATAGAGAGGCTCGTCCTTACCTTTCCCGAGTCCTGAATCATCTTCACGTTCTCCGAGCCGAACTTGTCGGAGTAGAGCTTCAGCAGTCTCTGTGAGACCTCCGACAGGGGTGTGAATTTGGGCTCTTTGTAGATGTACTCTTTACCGTCCTCATCCTCAAAATAACCCTGGAGGGGGGGCAGAAACACACACAGGGCTGTGAGCTCAGAACCAGGCAGGTGGTAAAAACACAGCATCTGAAGGCACTCTGTTTGTGGGTGGGGTGGGTCTAAAGACACATTCATCAACAACTAGACACAAGCGCCTTGACCAAACTTAGGAAGAGGATGAGTGGCAACTGTTTTAGTTCCTCAGTAAACCTCTGACCTACAGTCTCTCAAGCCACTCACAACAGGACACTATAACTCTGTGTGTGTGTGTGTGTGTGTATGTGTGTGTGTATATGTGTGTGTGTTTCGCGGGCATGTGTGAATGATGTCTACTTAACAGCAAAAAAACACATCTGATGTGGTAAAAACACAGAATCAAAGACACACACACACACACATTTACACTGACACTCAAAGACACACACACACACACACACACACACACACACACAGAAACACATTTACACTCACACTCGGAAGAAAAACATTTAAAGGAGATGAGAGACAACAAAGTGGTGTAGAATGCAGAACAGGTATGAACACACTACAGGTACATGTGGAGGCAGGGCTGCGCAGTTTCACTGCGTTTCAAGCTTGTTAACAACAGTACGATAATTCCATCTCCGTTTGAAAACATGAGCACAAACTAGAGCAAACACAATACATGAACACACAGGTGAATGATGTCGTTAATATATGTAGCGCCTTTCATCTCAGGATCAAAAACGACGTACAGTTAAGGGCGGGGGGACTAATGGGTGGAGCTACAATGTGCCAGCTGTCACTGACTCTATGAACCAATAAAAAACTTTACAAGCTTTAAAATGTCTTTAATGCAGCAAAACACTGTCATTTTTATTATTATTATGTGTTTAAGATTTTCTCCCATTTTTCTCCCAATTTAGTGTCCAATTTCACCCTCTATTTATTTCGATTCGCCCTCCCCCACGAACTCGCCGCCCGTCCTCTGGGTCAAGTTATTCCCAGAGGCCGGCGATGATCCGCCTCCTCCGAGACGAAACTCGCCCACCTACTTTAGAGGGAAGTCCTCCATGCTTCTCGGCGAGTTCATTCTGGCTCACCCTCCCCCCTCCTCCTGGGGTGGACAGCCAAACGCCGCCCCCGATCGGGGCTCCCGGCCAGGGCCGGTCTGGCACAGTCGGGTTTCGGAAAGCGACCGCAATAGGCAGCTCACACTCGCAAAGCACCAGTCAAAGCGAGTGCGTTAGACTGCTACGCTATCCGAGGCCCCCAAAACACTGTAGTTGGTTTCAATGAGTGAGTCGCTGACAGTCATTAGAAGCCCTCGGGGCTACACTGAGACTATATAGCAGGGGTTCTCATGGGTCTCTCCAGGGCCAGGATTTACAAACCGTGCACTATGGTATTAAAATGAGCTGGGGGAGGAGGGTTTAATGGTAACTATGACAACACTGAGGGGGGTACGATGAGAAAACCCAGGAGCTCCAATGCGGCCCGTGTGACCACATCATCCATTTACCTCCACGTCTCTCTCACTGTCAGTAAACTGGTACTGCTACAGGAATCAAAAACCAATAAAAACACAAACAAACAAAAAAAAAAGGAATTAAAGTTATTCCAAATTCCAAACCCAGAGTACAAATCCACCAAATGATCAGTAAAAGTCACTTTCTGAGACGCTACAGCGTTGTATATGATCAAAATAACACTGAACACAAACCAAGGGAAACCGTTTGGGTGGCCATGTGTCATGCGCTACTGTTGGGTGGGCTGTACCACCATAGCACAGAATTGTGGGGGACGATGTTCGGTGGGCTGTACCACCACAGCACAGAATTGCGGGGGTGAACTCTGTGTGGAACTCGTCCAACCAAAAACCTTCCCTTGGTTTTGACGGATTCTCGTCTTTCAACAGAGAGCTTGCAAGGACTGTTGCACATCGGACACGAATGTTACATGGTAAACAGCATGATCGCACATGAACAGACATGGTCAGAGACCCACCCGTCGTAGTGTTACGATGTTATAACAGAAATAAGCCACGTCAAACAAAGCCTATCAGAGACAAGGTTACGTTACGTTACGCTTTTTAGATTCTTACAAAACAGGCCGAGGACAAACAGAATGAACTCAGGCGTGGATGAGAGACGGGCATGTGTGAGAGCACGCGGATGAGTTTTTCCACAGCGACAGCGACAGAGAGCCAAACCCGTGGGCCTTTTTTTTTTTTCAGCCACATGCATCACTGTTGCCGAGACAACGTTACAGCAGGTCAGAAGCGGGGAGGCACAGCACACTCCAAGCCAGACGTTCCCAAACCTCGGTCCTGGGGACCCCCTGTGTGTGCTGGGGACCCCCTGTGTGTGCTGGTTTACACTGTGTGTGCTGGGGACCCCCTGTGTGTGCTGGGGACCCCCTGTGTGTGCTGGGGACCCCCTGTGTGTGCTGGTTTACACTGTGTGTGCTGGTTTACACTGTGTGTGCTGGTTTACACTGTGTGTGCTGGGGACCCACTGTGTGTGCTGGTTTACACTGTGTGTGCTGGGGACCCACTGTGTGTGCTGGTTTACACTGTGTGTGCTGGTTTACACTGTGTGTGCTGGGGACCCACTCTGTGTGCTGTTTTTTCGTCCCAACCACAATTGCAACCTCGGAATTGTAACTTTCAATTTCTATTAAAGCTGTCAGAAATAGCTATGCATGCTACGAACAATAAAATGTCCCATATTCACATCCCAGGATTTTAAATCAGTTAAGATCATTTACTACAATGTGCTATATGATACCTGATTCCTTTAGAAAGAGGTTACCTTTTTTTAATTGATTCAATGATAGATTAAATGATAGACTGGCAGGTGAAGTTAGTGGGGGCCTAACTGCACCTAGGCTGCACACCTGGTCACTAAAACGAAACCGTTTGTGGAAAACGAAGAGCTCAATGACAGCCATCGGCAATGTGCCAAACCTGCACCGTGTTAACATAAGTTTAGAAAAAAAACATGGGAGAACTTAAACGCGTTTACAACACTAATCGATCGTGACATTGGCTGTAACAAAAGCAGCACACACAAGGGGTCCCCCCAGGACCGAGTCTGAGATCGACGGCGCTAAGCGCTAAATCTGCAGAGGAAAGCGAGCGCAGCCTACAGCTGGACTTACCGCTGCCTTTAAGGAAGAGCAAAAAAAAAGCAGAGAGATTCGATTAAAACAGATCATAAACCAGCAGGTGTGTGGGGGTGGGGGGGTGCAGCTCGTCCTGTGTTTATCCAAGCGAGGAATGTTCCTGCGTCGTCATAATTTGCTGTCCCAGGACCGACAAACACACCCCTGTCAACCAATCAAACAACGGGAGAGCTTTATGACATCATCAACATTTGCCACCACCCGATAACTGTGGGTGCACAGGTTGTAGTTTACTAACGAGTTATGGTGATGATGTCAAAAAGCTGTCCCGTTGTTTGATTGGTTGATACGGTTTGCTGGTCCTGGGACAACAAATGATGACGATGTAGGAACGTTCCTCGCTTGGCGAAATCGGGACGAGCGGGGGTGGTGGGGGGTGCAGTGGGGTTCATGCTTTTAATAGTGAAACGGATTTCTGCCGCATTCATGCTCAACTCAAAGAGCCCTTCAGATACACAGAACGGAGGAGCGGTCAGCGAGCTGTCGTGTCTCCTCTACGTTTCAGCCTCTGCTTGGCTTCGGGCGTGTCGACTGAGAGAAACGCTTCCCATTCCCGCTGGCACTTCAGCATCGCAGGGGGCGCAGGGAGAGAGAGGGAGAGAGAGAGAGAGAGAGAGAGAGAGAGAGCAGGGCAGAGAGAGAGAGAGGGAGAGAGAGAGAGAGAGAGAGAGAGAGAGAGAGCAGGGCAGAGAGAGAGAGAGGGAGAGAGAGAGAGAGAGAGAGAGAGAGCAGGGCAGAGAGAGAGAGAGGGAGAGAGAGAGAGAGAGAGAGAGAGAGAGCAGGGCAGAGAGAGAGGGAGAGAGAGAGAGAGAGAGAGAGAGAGAGCAGGGCAGAGAGAGAGAGAGGGAGAGAGAGAGAGCAGGGCAGAGAGAGAGAGAGAAAGAGAGAGAGAGAGAGAGAGGGAGAGAGAGCAGGGCAGAGAGAGAGAGAGAGAGAGAGACAGAGCAGGGCAGAGAGAGAGAGAAAGAGAGAGAGAGAGAGAGAGAGAGAGAGAGAGAGAGAGAGAGAGAGAGAGAGAGAGAGAGTGCTGGGGAAAGGTCAGATTCAGGTGAAGATGAGGTCAAAGGTCACCGTCTCCCATATGAGGAACGTGTTGGGGACTAAACCCCCGTCAGACGGGTCTGCTCTTCTTGTGAGCTGTGGTCCGCAGCGGGCCGCCGCCCATCTCCTCACCTGGCCGAAGAACGCCACTCTGAAGTAGGTTCCCAGTAGCCTCTTCCCTGTGTGCATGACCTCCGTGACCTTGCTGTAGGCGCGGTGCAGCGTGTCGTACAGGCGAGCCAGTTTCTGCGCCACACACAGGAGAGGCGAGAACCAAGGTGACACACTGAACATTGAAAACACCAACAAAGTTATAAGAATGTATCTGCAAATCTGAAGAGATCAGTGCGTTGTATGGACAGATCAGTGCGTCGTGTGAACAGATCAGTGCGTTGTATGGACAGATCAGTGCGTCGCGTGGACAGATCAGATGGGTACCTCAAAGTCGCGGCGTTTCTCGTAGATGGGGATGATGAGCTTGTAGACGTCGGAGATGAGCTCGTAGCGCTCGGCCTTCCACAGCCCGTCGGCACACTCCTCCAGCAGCTCCATCAGCACGTCCTGTCCGCAAAAAAAGCCTGCAGTTACAGGCAGCGGCCACAAGCAGGCCCTCTTCCAGTCTACACGGCACACTGCCCTTCCCCGCAAAACCAGCTGCTGTCCAACCGACACCTCTGGATCAGGATATTGTGGATGTCCACAAAGCAAAGTATCATTTTTTGTATAGACCGCTAAACTCAGAATATTGTGTAAAAGAAAATAAGGGAAAAGTAAGACATGCTAAAGCTGGTATCTCTAAAGCAGGGGTTCTGGGGGACCCCAGTGTGACCCCACTGTGACCCCAGTGATCAATTCAGGTTGTCAATTAAATGGAGCTTATGAACACATTGCAAGTTTGGCTCGTTGCCATTTGCTCTGCTATTAATTTTCCCACAAACGGTTTCGTTTCAGTGCCCAGGTGTCCACACTTTAAACAATTAGGAGCCCACTGATTTCACCTGCCAGGCTATAATTCAATCAATTCTAAAAATAATCATGTGTCATAGAGCACAATGAAGTCCCGGGATGTGAATATGGGACATTTATTATGATTTAGGTAGCTTGGTCCTGTATTTTTTTTCCACATGCCCAGGTAAGAACGGCCAGGCAGCAGAGACAGTGTTCACTGACAGCACCAAGGGACCTCAGCACCAAGGGAACTCAGCACCAAGGGAACTCAGCACCAACTTATACAAGAGAGTGCTGCAGCTTCACTGATTTTAAATCCAAGATGAAATCATGGCTAAAAACCAACCCAATCGTGTACTCATTACGCATCCGACGCAAACTCAGTGTCTTAATGTTGTGAAATGTCGTTGTTGTTGAATATTGAATGTGTCATAGGTACTGTCTTGTAATTGTGTTTTTACACTACAGTGTTCATGTTCTTAACAGAGATGTTTTGCCCTCTGCTTCCTGCCCAGGGACTACAGATGTCAACTCTGGTACAGCTAAGGAGCTGTGCACTGTCCCTGTCAAATACATAAATAAAATAAAAACTCTATTGAATAGAGCTGGACTGTGCTCATCCACGCATAGAGAGAGCACTGGCAGCACAGGGGCGAGGTTATTACATTACAGCGGCCATACAAAAAAATTAAAGAATAAAACCGGATGTTTGGAGAGTAACGCTTGGCCCCTCGCATTTGGGCTCCAGACTGAAGCAGCTCTCATGGCTTCCACATCATATCCCCCAGATTAAACGTCATTTAAATCCTCAGTCTCGGTTGTTCTATTAGTAAGCACAAACACAATTTATGTCCGGCCGAGCACAGGCAGGGGGGAGCTCCCGAACGAAGCGTTCAAATGAGATTATACAGGTGACTGCCAAAATAAAGGAAACACTTCAGTAATTGAAGGGTTCTGGCGGCTCTGTTATGGTGTGGGGTGCATTTTCCTGCCATGGTTTAGGTCCACTCAACCCCTTTAGAGGGCAAGGTAAACGCCAATAAATACAAAGCCATTCTGAGTGATCGCCTTCATGCTGTGGTGAAGCATTTCTCTCCTGATGGGAGTGGTCTCTACCAGGATGGCGATGCCCCCATCCATTCCAGCGGAAGGATAATGAATAATAATGAAAAGAAATACCCTGGCGCTTTGTCCCCTTCGTGACTAAACACTGGACAAAATCCTACGCTGTACCCTTTGATGAATACCATCGATGAATTCACATACATTTCTGATGTGAGAAGAGAATTCATTGTTCAAACTAGTTCGGGAAACACACCGTCGCCGAGGGCAAATGTTCGGACAAGCGCGAGCAGATTGCCCCCTGGATATTTACACTGAGAGACAATAGTGATAGTTATAAATAGAGATAATGGTGAGAGATAGTGTCTCGCCCATGAGATCCTGCTTTCTGCCAACAGATGGAGAGGAAATTGACCCCTCTCTCTGTCTCTGTCTCTCTCTGCACTGTTACTGTTCACACACACACACACACACACACACACACACACACACACACACACACACACACACACACACACACACACACACACACACACACACACACACACACACACACACACACACACACACACACACACACACACACACACACAGGGCACACTCTGAGTGCAATTGATACCCCTCACAGAGAGATAAGGCCGCTGTGGGAACATACTTTACAGCACTCATTACCATAAGAGCCAAGATGGCACTTTCAATGTGAGTTTGCACTGCAGTGTGCGGTATATGGCTGCCTGTTACTGCCAAATTTACAGGGGGGGGGGGGGCTGTGAAATGTGCAAGACTCGCCAAAACCAACTTGCTACCCGGGCTGTTTTAATGTAACTTTATTGACGATGACAATACAAAATGAAGCTTATAAAAGAATGTGTGTAAAGTAGCGGGTTGTCGTGGGATTATCTGAGGGTGTGACAGGCTTGGGAACTGGCTGGCACCCAGGGCTTCTGGAGGCTTACAGTGACTGATTTATTGATTTGATTTCAGATAAAGATCTGGGGACCGACAGTGATTGAGCTGTTGATTTGATTTCTGATAAAGATCAGGAAACCGGCAGCTTCTGGAGATGCACAGTGATTGACAGATTTATTGGTTTTATTCCAGTGTCTCTCGCACACTGAGTATCGCACACCAGATTTATAAGGCACTGTCACACACTCTCACTATCGCATGCGGTCCCGGCTCCCGGAGTGGAACACACTCGTAAGTCACTAAAACGATCATGGGTACGAGAGCAACCTGCGCTCAGCACAAAGTGTCCTCACACCTGACTCCCAGGTAAATGGAGTGTGGAAAAACGGCAGTGCAGTGATGTTGAGTAACCCCGGGTTAGGAGGTGCGTCACACAGTTTAAGGCAGTGTTCCTCAAATCTGGCCCACGAAACCAAATCCGGTCCTGGTTTTCCTTTCGCTCAGGTGGTTAATTGAAAAAATTGTGCGAATTGATTGGCCAGAGTGTCTTCACACCTGACTCCCAGGTAAAGGGAGTGTGGAAAAGCAGCAGTGCTCGGCCCACGAGGACCGTGATTTGAGGAACACCTGGCTTAAGGCATCCCCCCCCCCACATGCCCTTTCCCCCTGTGCCCCGCCCACGCCCCGCCCCCCACCTCGTTAAAGTGAACGTCCAGCATCCCCATGTCCTCCATCATGGCCGCCTCCTCGTCGGTGTTGGGAGTGATGACCCGGAACGCATAGCAGCCCTGCTTGAACATGGCTGGGGGGGTGGGGGGGGGAGACATGGAGAAGGTTACCAAGGTTACCACACACAGTTACATTAAACTTAGCCAAGACGGTCGCATACAGTCATTCAATTATTATTATTTTTTTGACAAATGACAAATCTAAGAAATAGAACTCCTTTTACACCAAATTAGCAAAAAATAAGATTATCTGTCATTTTCCACATGTGGTTTACTATCAGTGTCCAAACTTTCAACAATTTTGTCAGGCCCCCACTGATTTAACCTGCCAGTCTATAATTGAATCAATTAAGAAAAGGGTAGGCAGTGTGGTATAATGGTTAGGGAGCTGGGCTTGTAACGTTAAGGTTCAATCCCCAGGTGGGACACTGCCGTTGTACCCTTGAGCAAGGTACTTAACCTGAATTGCTTCAGTTAATATCCAGCTGTATAAATGGATTGTATGCAAAGAAATGTAAACTGTAAGTCGCTCTGGACGTACGTCTGCTAAATGCCTGTAATGTAATGTAATGTAATGGGTAACCTCTTTCTAAAGGAAATGTGTCATCCAGCACATTACGGAAAACGAGAGAATCAGTTGATCCGACACAGCGCTAAGGCACCAGAGGTCACAGGTCAGAGGTCGTGTGTCGTCCCCTGTCCCTGTGCTGTCGCTGCTCGTTGGCTTGTGGGCGTGGCTATAACAGAACCCTCCGCATATTACATAAGCTGCCGGGTTTCCATCGAATAACGGCAAATAGTTCCACTGATATCTGGAGGACCTTCGCAGGAACTCTTATCTGATGTTAGGGTCTACCTTTGAACCGTGGCTAGTCCACCCAGCACACGGTTGCTAATCTGCCAAGGTGGCACAACGTGTGTCAACACAAATCTCCGAGCGTTACTCAGCCTCTCTCCCTCTCTCATATCCTACGCGGTCCCAAGACCACAATTCTTGAGATATAAGAGTAAAAATAATATATATAAAGTTTAGTTTTGAAACATGTTCATTACTACTTATCCAACACCAGAACACATCAATCATATTAATCTGTTAGTATGCTGGACATTTGGAAGTTCACCCATAAAAGCTGGTGCATTTTGAAATCATTCTGATTTACACTGCACCAAAAAAGCACATTGAACAATTATTTTGGATCATTTCTGGTACTAATATCTCAAGTACAAACAATAAAGAAAACATGAATAGATGAACAGGTATAAAATACAGGTTTTAAGTTCAAATGTCCAAATTACTGGACAAGCTTTTTTTTCATACTTTTGTTTCATTTCTAACATTTATATAAGCAGACGATAGCAACTCTGGTTTGATGCAACAGAGAGAACCATTTATATTTTAAGTATTGTATGATTCATTCATAGATTAAATGTAATTCACTAATTTGTTATGGACTCGTTTACATTTCAAGTAAAATAACCCCAAGAACAACATTAAGTGGGCTGATAGCACACGGAGATGGTGGTTGCTATGGTATGTGAGGGCCATGGTTTGAGAGCACAGGCGCCCCCCGGTGGAGCCGAGCCGTACTGCAGTGTCCTGCAGGTTGAAACGCACCTTTTCGCCGCAGGTATTCAGCCACCAGCGCGGCCACATGCACGTAGCACATCGCCGCCTGTGGAGGACATGGAAAAACTCCGCTCAATTCAACGATTAAACGAGCTACCAGTAGAACAGGCCCAGTCAAACACACCCCAGTGACTTCAGACCTCAGACAGAAACCCGCCCCGTGTTCGCTGAGCGACAGACAGACAGACAGACAGACAGACGGACAGACGGACAGACGGACGGACGGACGGACGGACCTCCGACAGGTCTCCGTTCTTGACGTGGATGCGGGCCATGCTGTCGAGCCAGGTCTTGCGCAGTTCGGGCGTGCTGGCGTAGGACTTGGCCAGGCTGTACTGCAGGTCCACCAGCATCTCCGGGTCCCTCTCGTGCTCCTTCATCTGCTCCGTGGCCATCAGCACCGTGCGGATCCGCTTCGTCAGGTCCTTCACGTCCGATGGGAACGCCGTGTTCTGGAGAGGACGTACGGTGTGAGGGACCCCCAAAAAACCCCCACACACACAGGAGCAAGAGCTTATACATTCCACACCAGGGGTGGGGGCAAGGGGGGGGGGGGCGTATCTGTTTCTGGACCCCCGGCCCAACTTCTGCTCGAAATGATTTCATTAGCCCAGCCATTTATGTGACATTTTAGCTACATCTAAATCTCTTGATGAGCTCATGAATGACAGCTGAAGACTTGTTCTCGTATCTGTATGTGAAGCCGTTTCACCGAGGTCTGCTCTATGAGTGAACCAGCATTCGGGCATGCAGCTCGTTATCTCATTGAGCCAGAGGGGTAACTGATGGAAACAGAAACCTGCACACCACCCCTGTCCTAAATGCGATGTTTTTTGTTTTTTTGACCCGGTTGCTGTGGTTACTGCGGTGGGCTGTCGGGTTGCCGGGCGCTCACCTTGATGGTCTTGTCGCTGTTGGCGCAGGTGTTGATGATGGACAGGGACTGCTGGAAGCGGGTCCCGCCGATTCCGATGACGTCGGCGATCAGCTGACTGACGGCGATCACCACCTGGGGAGACGGTGCGGAGGCCTCAGCGAAACGGTCGCCCCGGGCAACGACGGGCGAGGGGCCACACGGAGGCCTTCTGTTTTAAGGTCGCCTTCGCGTTACACTGGATCATTAGGCGTTGCACGCCGCTCGTTTCCCCAAACTTCACCTATAGCGCTAATACTCTCATCGCTCTGCCCTACTTTGTGTTTTAAATGTTTAGCTCACACTGCGAAGCACATCGGTCTGCAAAGCCTTGTATGAATTGTGCCGTATAAATAAAGGTCTTCTTCTTCTCCACTTTCTTACCGTTATTGTCATTATTATTATTATTATTATTGTTGTTATTGTTGTTCTTAATGACCGTGCGGAGCTCCCTGACCTGCAGGTGGGTCCGGACGAACGACTTGCGGCCGGTGTAGTCGAAGTTGCTCTTCATGAGGAAGTAGAGCAGGTGGGCGGAGTCACTGCGGATGGAGCTCAGCTTGGAGTTGCAGCACTTCAGGATCTCGTAGCAGAACGAGGCGCACATGTCAGCGCGGCCCTCGAAAAATGTACAGGGGAACTGAGAGAGAGAGGGAGAGAGGGAGAGAGAGAGGGGGAGGGGGAGAGAGGGGGGAGGGGGAGAGAGGGAGAGAGAGGGAGAGAGGGGGAGGGGGAGGGGGAGAGAGGGGGAGAGAGGGGGAGGGGGAGAGAGGGAGAGAGAGAGGGAGAGAGGGGGAGGGGGAGAGAGGGGGAGAGAGGGGGAGAGAGGGAGAGAGAGAGGGAGAGAGGGGGAGAGAGGGAGAGAGGGTGGAAAGGGAGGGAGGGAAAGAGGGAGAGAGAGAGAGAGAGAGATGAAAGTGCAAACAGAGTCATGTTATCACAAGAGGCATTAAAAATGGCTGCTGGGGGCTACACATCAGTGGTGGTTGTAGGTGAGTTTCCCCCCCTTCACTGTAAAGCGTTTCGAGATCATGAGATGAAAAGCACTACATGAACGTAATCCATTATATAAATCCATTATTATTATTAATCCATTATTATGACCTTAAAATCTCTCAATTGCATTAAAAGGTGATTACAGGTACAGGCACAGCTCACAGGTGACCGAGGCGGTCCTCACCTTGTAGATGAAGGTGCGCAGGGATGTGAAGACCTGCTTCAGGGCGGTCTCTGATTGGTTGATCTGGAGGAAGCACAGGTGGACCGCAAACACCTTCTTCATCAGGGGGTTGTGACCGTGGTCGGAGCACAGCTGCGTCTGAGTGCACAGGACGTCCCGTTAGGCCCGGCCCACGAGCTGGCCCCCAAGCCCACTCGTTACACAGTCAGGGGTTACGGGGTGTGGGGTGGCGGAGAGGGGTGTGGCCCTCATCGGACACAGTTATAAAAACAAGCAATGAATCCAGCAGTTCTTTTATTTGAGGGCAATAACTCGTGACCTTGTGAAAGCTCTGTGTGGTGGGGTGTGGGTGGGCTTCATTCAGACAATTACTGACAGCGATAACTCTGGTGTGTATGCACACAGGTATTATTGTCAGTGATAACTCAGGTGTGTACGCACACAGGTATTATTGGTAACTCAGGTGTGTACGCACACAGGTATTATTGGCAGTGATAACTCAGGTGTGTACGCACACAGGTATTATTGGTAACTCAGGTGTGTATGCACACAGGTATTATTGGCAGGTTATTGTACCTTGAAGCCCATGATAAAGACGCTGAGGGTGTCCAGCACGGTCAGGCACACCTCGGTGGCGATGTTGGCCTCCAGCAGAGACTGGTTCAGCACGTCAGCATCGCAGTGAGAGTAAGCTGCAAGGGACAGGACACACCCCATTAGCACACGCCAACACTGCGGCACCAATCACACGCCAACACTGCTGCACCAATCACATGCTCACCCTGCTGCACCAATCACACGCTCACACTGCTGCACCAATCACACGCTCACACTGCTGCACCAATCACACGCTCACACTGCTGCACCAATCACACGCTCACCCTGCTGCACCAATCACACGCTCACACTGCTGCACCAATCACACGCCAACACTGCTGCACCAATCACACGCCAACACTGCTGCACCAATCACACGCTCACACTGCTGCACCAATCACACGCTCACACTGCTGCACCAATCACACGCTAACACTGCTGCACCAATCACACGCTCACACTGCTGCACCAATCAGCCTTTTCAACACGCTCACTAAGAGGGCCACATGCCCTCTCCAGTCCGAATGGCCATCGGGCACAATGCAGGGGCAGCCGTCTCCAATTGCAACAGAGCAAAAAAGCAACATCCGATACTTAACAGGAAGTTAAAATGGGATGTTTTAAATAAACTTGTAAAGAGGAATGTTTGAACATTTGAAAGACAATGAGTGCAGTGAGATGGAGTGTTGTGTATGAGGTGATGAGGCTCAGCAGGGTGGTGGGGGTGGGGGTGGAGGGTTGGGCTTGTTTTGGGAGAGGAACATGCCCAGCTGAATCATGTATCATGCGCTGCTATGAACGGGATTTCTCTGATAACGGCTTGCAAGCTGTCTGCCAACCTGGTACGTTCTTACCATGGTCTACAGAAATTCCAAGAACACTTGAAATCTTTCTCACACTGAAAACACAGAGAAAGTCACTTTATTAAATGAAAACTTGCTACAGACTAACCCCCCCCGCTTCCCACACACCTCCAAAAAAAAAAAAAAAAAAAAAAAAAAAAAAGTTATTGTTTTCAGCGGAATACAAACCAACAGAAATCGGTGGCCTCCGTGAGAATGGCGGCTACACCGCAGTTGTGGTCATTTGGGAAAGGTGTGAGCGGCCACACACACACACACACACACACACACACACACACACGCACGCACACATGATAAATACTCCTAGCTTTGCTGTACTGATCATACAGGAACCTGGGTGGACAACGGCGGATGTCAGCACGATGATGATGATGATGATGATGATGATGATGATGATGATGATGATAATGTTGGCAAGAATGAAGAGTAAGATGACGAGAGAGCAAGGAGCAAAGGGGATTGTGGGATAGGGGATGGGGCGCACTTACTGTGGTAAAAAGTGTAAGAGTTATCCTGTGGGACAGGGCGGGGGCGGGCGGGTCGGGGCAGGGTGGGGTGGGGGCAGGGGCAGGGGCGCACTTACTGTGATTAAAAGTGTAAGAGTTGGGGGCTGGCGGATGGCCCAGCGGTCTAGTGCACCGCGCTTTGGAGCGGTGTGCGCTGCCCGTCAGAGACGCGGATCGAAACCCGCGTTTCTACCAGACCGGCCCTGGTCGTCAGCCCGATCGGAGGCGGCGTTTGGCTGTCCGCCTCCGGGGGAGGGGGGAGGGAGAGCCGGCACGAGTCCGCCGAGGAGAAGGTTAATGGAGTCCGTGGAAGATCTCCGTCTCGAAAGAAGGCGGGGAAATAGGTCCAGGAATACTAATCTCGTTCCCGGAGGACGGGCGGCGGACTCGTGAGGGTGGGGAATTGAAAATAAAATGGAGGGTATGATTGGCTACTAAATTGGGAGAAAAACGGGGGAAAAATCTGAAAATATATATTTTTTTTTAAAGTGTAAGAGTTATCCTGTGGGACAGGGCAGGGCGGGACAGGGCAGGGCGGGGCGGGGCGGGGCGGGACGGGGCGGGACGGGGCGGGGCGGGGCAGGGTGGGGTAGGGCAGGGGCGCACTTACTGTGGTTAAAAGTGTAAGAGTTATCCTGTGGGACAGGGCAGGGCGGGGCGGGGCGGGGCGGGGCGGGGCAGGGCGGGGCGGGGGCAGGGGCGCACTTACTGTGGTTAAAAGTGTAAGAGTTATCCAGGCTGTTGAGCTGCTGTAAGCGGGCATGCGTCAGTCCTGCCCTGCTGCGAGACACAGGCAGAGTCTGAGACTTGCGCTCATGTGCGCTGGGGCCCGCCCCCTCCTGGTGCCTAACAGGAAACAGAGCGAGGGGAGGGGGGGCGGAGTTAGTACGGGCACGGTAAAAGCTGCCAACGCCCCCCAAAAACCTTCAACGGTGGGGGCGGGTGACGGAGAACCAACACACTAATGACACACTACACAAAGTGCATCTGGAGGAGTTTATTTCATATGAAATCAAAATCAAGACTCTTTCTTTTTTACATCAGTTCCACCCCCCTTCCAACCGTGGCTGCCCATTTGACTTAACTTCCGACTGTCTGGTTTAAGTTTGGACAGTAAATCCGGTGCAGCCTGCAAAATTATACACATGCAGATAAACGCATGCATGCATGCATGCACGGACACATAGCATCTGATCACAGCAGTTAGTGGCTTCAGTTGACAGACTGACAGACAGACAGACACTGTGCAACTTGGGAGGTGCTGATGTGCTGAACAGTGTTACAGCATGGCCAATCGGGACAAAGAGGAGACAGCAGCATGCTTTTAGTGTGGGCGGGAAAGCAAGCCTTACCCAATCAGGAGAGGGCAGGAGCCGTGTGTTTTACTACGTTAAACTTGAAAGCATTTAAGTGCAAAGACAGAGAAAGTGACGGTGGGTTAGAGAGAGGTGACCTGCAGCCCACAGAGTGTGTGTGTGTGTGTGTGTGTGTGTGTGTGTGTGTGTGTGTGTGTGTGTGTGTGTGTGAGAGAGAGCGAGAGAGTTTGTGTGTGTGTGTGAGAGAGAGTTTGTGTGTGCATGTATGCATGTGTGTGTTTGCGTGTGAGAGTTTGTGTGTGTATCTGTGAGAGTTTGTGCATGTGTGCATGCATGTGTGTGTTTGTGTGTGAGAGTTTGTGTGTGTGTGTGTGTATGTGTGTGAGAGTTTGTGCATGTGTGCATGCATGTGAGTGTTTGTGTGAGAGAGTTTGTGCATGTGTGTGTGTATGTGTGAGAGAGTTTGTGCATGTGTGTATGCATGTGTGTGTTTGCGTGTGAGAGTGTGTGTGTATGTAAGTGTGAGAGGGTTTGTGTGAGTGTATATGTGAGAGAGTTTGTGCATGTGTGCATGCATGCGAGTTGTACAAGTGTGTAAATGTGAATTAACGTTTGTATCACTGACCACATATGCATGTTTGTGTGTGCTGGAGTGTGTGTCTGTACATGACTATGTGTGTTTGCATGACTGTGTGCGGATGAAACTGTGTATCCATGTATATGTAGCAGATTTTATACACCAGTGCCCAGTGTTAACACAATGCAACCAACCAAACCACACAATATTAATAGGACATATTCTGTTAAGAATTATACAGTTAAAGGAAAATGTCAAGTTTAACAGAAATTAAATCCCATGTCGTCACATTAATAATCTCAAATCACTTAAAATCTCAGACAGATTCTGAATGTAGAGTGTAAAAAAACGATTTCTGCTCAGTTTACAGAGAGTGAGGAGATGAAGACATTAAACTTCCACAGAGGGTGAAATCAGCAATCACGCAAAACAAATACTGTAAACAACTCACTAATTAGGGCCATTCCATGCACAACATGTGGAAAAGTATATATAAAAAATTACAATAATAAGTTAAAACATTTTTTAAAAGATACTACTAGTGTATACAAGCAGGTTACAAATCATATTGTACAAACGCATCTAGTGTTGAATTACTGTACTGTTTATATAAAATGCCATAAAATATGGCCTTTGTGTTCGCATGCCACGGACAGCATGAGGAAGAGGAAAAGGTTACCTGGCGATGTAGCGCTTCCCCATGTATCTGAACTGATGGAGACAGACTCTGCACAAACACAAACAAGAGAACAGCTCTTAGGGCTAAAGGCCAAGGGCTAAGAGCTAAGAGCTAAGAGCTAAGAGCTATGGGCTATGGGCTATGGGCTATGGGCTATGGGCTATGGGCTATGGGCTATGGGCTATGGGCTATGGGCTATGGGCTATGGGCTATGGGCTAAGAGCTAAAGGCTATCGGCTAAGGACCAAAGGCTATGGGCTAAGTGCTAAGGATCAAAGGATCAAAGGCTAAGGGCTAAAGGCTGTAGGTTAAGGGCTGAGGGTTAACAGTTAATGGCTTATAGCTGTGGCTGCTCTGGCTCTTGGATGAAGCTCTAAGACTGAGCTGTTGGCCATGACCGATCCCCTCCCTGTGTGGCATCAGTGTGGATGAATGTCACCTGGAGGTGAGGACTTACTCTATGAGCGTGAAGAAATCCATCAGCTCTGCCGAGCTGGCCTTGTTCCAGTACGTGAACAGAGCATCTGCAGAGAGAGGGAGGGAGAGGAGGAATACATGTTCAGCAGAAGAAAACGCAGACTGCCGACACATTCATTTACACTCTTACAAAGCAGACGTTTGGACACTATATTGATGCATCTTTTGTATTTACACCATTTAAAAAAAGAGTTTAAAAAGAGCACGATAAAGAGATAATAAGCCGGATAAAGAGCCTGTTTGGACCAGGACATTGCCAAGTGACTGGTGTGAGGCGGTCAAGTTGCGGTCAGAGCATTGTGTGGGGGTCAGGTTGTGGCTGAACTGATGGTTATGTTGTGGTTAGGTTGTGGTCTGACCGTTGTGTGGTGGTGAGAGTGCGGTCGGACTGTACCCTCAGACATGCTCTTGAGCACGTTCAGGAAGCACATGAGGAGGCTCTTGATGTCGGTCTGGTCCAGATGGTCACATCGCAGAATGGTGCTCCCCAGGGCTGAGGCGGGGTGGTTCTGTGCATGTACAGGGGGGTAGTCAGGATCAGGGTGTGACCGAGGGAGAGACACTCCTCACAGCGAACTCACACTCCTGAAGCAGCAAGGACCAAGGAGAACCTCACTTTCTCACTCTGATCATAGCTTTATCACAGCGCTAGCCAAAACTCTCCCAGCCAGCACAGGGAGTGGACAGGGCAGGCTAACAGGGCTAATGTAGCATAGCGCTGGCTAGTACCACAGCAGCTTCCTGTGCCAGACGTGTGTGAGAGAGAGAGAATTGTGTGCAACTGGAATTTAATTGGAAACTGTGCGGTTACGCCACATCTTTAAAGAAAATCTGATCATCTCCACACAAGCCAATCACAGGACCCGCAGAGACAGAGGTGCCTCAGCACACCCAATCACACACGCCCACTCCCAACAGGGGGTGCAGGGAGTGGGCGTGCAGCACAGGACTTGGGAGTGCAGGGGTCAGGGGTCAGTGAGAGTGCAGGGGTCAGGGGTCAGTGAGAGTATAGGGGTCAGGGATCAGTGAGAGTGTAGGGGTCAGGGGTCAGTGGGAGTGTAGGGGTCAGGGGTCAGGGGTCAGATGGAGTGTAGGGGTCAGGGGTCGGGGGTCAGTACCTTGTCCAGGGAGTTGGCCTTTTCGCTGCTTCTCTCTGGGAGGCTGTTCCCGGAGTCGGTGCTGATGAGGGAACCGCGAGAGTCTGCGTGGCGCACAAAGTTAATGTTGGGAGTGGAGGAGGCGTGAGGAGAGGCTGTAGGAGACACGTACACACACAAACACGCACACGCACACGCACACACACGCACGTACACACACACACACACGCACGCACACACACAGAGTTAATGTTGGGAGTGGAGGAGGCATAAGGAGAGGCTGTAGGAGACACGTACACACACACACGCAGACGCACACGCACACGCACCTGTGCCAGAGATCACTCCAAACACATCCTTCTGCAGGCTGCTGTTCTCAAAGGTGCTCCCTGGTCTCTGTGGGGTCACCATGGCGCTGGCCAGGACAGGGTCATCTCTCCCATTCTGAGCCCCACAAACCAGGAGAGACACCATCAGGAGAGCTCAACACAGGACCAGCTGTAGTTCTACACAAGACCACTAGAGGTCAGCCTAACATCATTGAATGAAGGAATAGGAATATAGGAATATACTTTATTAGCCATGTTACACAAGGTAATTGGAATTTGTCTTTTCGCGTATCTCTCCTAGATGCATACACACATGCATACACTCTCATACATATGTAATCCATCAGAGAGGGCCGAGTGCAGGGTCAGCCATAGTATGACTCCCCTGGAGCAGTTTAGGGGTTCAGTGCCTTGCTCAAGGGCACTTCGGCAGTGCCCCAGGAAGTGAACTAGCCTCCCTCCGGTTTCCAGTTCATTGTTTTTAATTTGGCCTTCCTGGGATTCGAACCAGCAACCCTCTGCTTGCCAGCCCGTGTCGCTAACCACTGAGCCACTGCCACCATATGATTTTAGTTGTCATTCCACACACAGCCTCTAGGGGTCAGCCTTACGTTGTTGGAAAGGCTGACGGTGAAAGGGGAGACCTCCTTCACGTTGAGCCGGTGCACGTTCTCCTGCAGCAGGCCGAACAGAGGCAGGTAGAGGGTGGCCAGCCTCGCCTGCTGGGCCTGGGACACAATAAAACACAATAATACAGTACAACCGTCCAGTAATACACACGGTCATGAGCACATCCCTTCAGTAACACAGCAACCAGCTGTTACAACAAGCAGTGTCTCAGGGTGCATTGCAGTCCTCTCAGTCTTGGTGATGTGTGACAGTAACAGGGTGTGACAGTAACAGGGTGTGACAGTAACAGGGTGTGAGAGTGTGAGAGTAACAGGGTGTGACAGTAACAGGGTGTGAGAGTGTGAGAGTAACAGGATGCTTTGTGAAAGTAACAGGGTTCTACCTTGGAGGTATATCGGTCGTCAAAGGTGTGCTTGACCATCAGGTTCTTCAGCACCTGGATGGCGATTTGGCGGATCTCCCGGAACTCCTGCAGGGCCCCGCCCACCTCCCTCAGCAGCAGCCCGACCAGGAAGTGGTTCTTACAGAAGTCGTCCGTCAGCGAGTAGTCCAGCTGTAGGTCTGAGAGGAGGAGAAAAGAGTCAGGGCCCATCACCTCCCTGTGTCTCCCCACAGAAACTCCCCACATCACCTCACTGCAGCTCCACACAGCAAAGCCCCCACAGCAGCTGCCTGCACTGAGCTCCTGAAGTCCAGGACCCAGGCCTAAGCTGTGTGTGAACTCACACCATCACCAAGAGAACACTACACAACTCCACTAGTACAATACCACACCACTCACCTGCTATATACTAATATACCGTTACTCCTTGGCCGTACAGAACTATACCACTCGCCCCTGCACATAGTGGTTCTGTGTGGCTCAGTTGGTAGAGCACGGCGTTGGCAATGCTTAGGTCGTGGGTTCAATTCCCACCGGGACCACATGTACTGGAGAAAAAAAAGTACGCATTCACTACTGTAAGTCGCTTTGGATAAAAGGTTCAAATCCCAGGTGGGGCACTGCCGTTGTACCCTTGAGCTAAAGGTACTTAGCCTGAATTGCTTCAGTAGAAAAATATCCAGCTGTATAAATGGACTGCATGTAAAGAAATGTAAACTATGCAAGTCGCTCTGGAAAAGAGCATCTGCTAAAATGGCTAAAACGCACAGTGCTCTAGGAGAAAGTGTGGGTCTGGGTGTGATCCACAACACTTTTTACCGACCCGCTGATGAAACCAGTGTGGTGCTGAATCAACTTCTACAAAAATGTATCGGCACACAAACCGAGCACAATGTGAGACATCGCCAGCTCATACTGGCTCCTCGAAAAAGATAAAAACGGCACATCACTCCTACGTCAACGTTTAGGCTTCGGGAAGCATTTTTGAAAGGCATGCCTGTACCAATCACCAAACGTAAAAATCAAAAATCAAAGCCCAAGTGTGTTTAAGTGTCTTAAATAGGCCACATTGAATTAAAGTAGGGACCATAACAACCAAAAACCATATCTAGAATTGGTTGATCTAGTTTTGTTGAAACGCTAGACCTCCATCTGTAGAGACTCAGGGCGTTATCAGGGCCGCCGTCGCGACCATCGCCGTTGTGAAGGATTGTGGCGGCGCACCTCGACACGAGCGGGAGCCACACAATGCGCGCCATTGTCAAAGCAGCGATCTTCAATCAAGAACGGTAAAGAATGTGCTTTAATCTGAGTTCATCTGAAATGATTAGGTGGGGTGGGGGGGTTAGCCACACACACAAGCAGTGGCATTGTCCCCGGGGTATTGGTTTACAGCCACGACTCGACGCGCGGCAGACAAAACAAAACGTAAACCCGACTCACCGATTAGAAGGCGAACGGCTGGAAGTAACGTCGCGACGAGCGATAACGATGTGTGTGCGATCGTGTGGTCGGAGGACCGCGAGCGGAGTAACAGAAAGGGAAACTACTCGACAGCAGACAGCAGATAAGAGCCAAGTGCTGGGAAATGTTTCAAGCTAAAAGGGTTGGTAAGATTGCGGCGCTGCAGGTACAGAAAGAAGCACACATCATGAGGTGTTAGTAAAACACAAATCCAATCACACCAAATCGCTTTGGGGGGGGGGGGCCCTGTGAAGGAGTAGCATTAGGCACACACACGTCTCTGTCCACCTCATGTGGTCTGTGATTGGTTTGAGTTGAAATCGGAAAAAATTTAACGCACTTCTGCGGTGTTGCTGCTTTTGCTCACAAACATCGTTCCGTGTCACAATTAATTCTTCTACTACTGTATTTACAGGGCATATTGGAGGTAAAAAAAT
This sequence comes from Aldrovandia affinis, assembly GCA_029706075.1. Lineage (NCBI taxonomy): Eukaryota > Metazoa > Chordata > Actinopteri > Notacanthiformes > Halosauridae > Aldrovandia > Aldrovandia affinis. Next base: position 1,583,470 of record JAINUG010000178.1, on the reverse strand, counting down.
TAAAAAATAAACAATTCCAAAACTAATCCATTTTTTCCACTGAGATTAAAATGGTTCTCAAAGCTTCTCTCTCTCTCTCTCTCACATTCACTCACTCACAGAATGACATCCACATCGCACACGAACAGACGCACGCACACGCACGCACTCGCACACGCACACACACACAGCACCAAGCTAAGCTCACATATTCAACTAATTTAGGAAATGAGGACAAATGTAAGCAATTACATCCCTATACATATATACATACTGTATATCAATAATGTGATCCCTGCACATGACCTCACAGCAGAATTAGCCAATCACAATCCACGTTGATGAGGACCAAATTAAGTCATAACTTTAGGCAATGGGTGTGACAGATGAGTCATTCCGCACCAGAGACACAGTGACACAAGGGGACCGAGTCATTGAAATTCAGAGGGCAAATCCGTTCATTCCTCGCGCCGCCTGAGACGAGACGCTGAAACCCAGGGCGTTTCAGGACAGAAGATGCAAGCAGCACGGCCTCACACCTACCTACGGGGGTGTCACGTGACTCTGCGCTGGGAGACAGTAAAGCTAATTCACCGGGAAAGAGAAGGGGGAACAAAAAAAACAAAGAAAAACAGACACACACACGTGCACACACACACGTGCGCGCACACACACACACACACACACACACACACACACACACACACACACACACACACACACACACACACACACACACACACACACACACACACACACACACACACACACACACACACACACACACACACACACACACACACACACACACACACACACACACAAAACAAACTATGGTGAAAAGAGTAACGGCTGAAATGGAGAAATGTTCATGCGTAACGGAGCGTGTGGGAGAGAGCCCTTGGCTCCGGGATAAGCTCCTGTATTTAAACCTCCGGACCCCCTCTCCCAGAGCTCATCACCTGGACCACCTGTACCAGAGCTCATCACCTGTTGTTAGGGGAATATCTATAGGGCATGCTGCTATGGTAATATCTACAGTTTAAATGTGACATCTATCACATCTGAGCCATGGGGTAGTAACAGGTTAGCCTACAGTGTGTTCAAACATTAGCAGCTTAGCCTACAGTGTGTTTAAACATTAGCAGGTTAGCCTACAGTGTGTTCAAACATTAGCAGGTTAGCCTATAGTGTGTTTAAACATTAGCAGGTTAGCCTACAGTGTGTTCAAACATTAGCTGGGTAGCTTACAGTGTGTTCAAACATTAGCAGGTTAGCCTACAGTGTGTTTAAACATTAGCAGGTTAGCCTATAGTGTGTTTAAACATGAGCAGGTTAGCCTACAGTGTGTTCAAACATTAGCTGGGTAGCCTACAGTGTGTTTAAACATTAGCAGGTTAGCCTATAGTGTGTTTAAACATTAGCAGGTTAGCCTACAGTGTGTTCAAACATTAGCAGGTTAGCCTATAGTGTGTTCAAACATTAGCAGGTTAGCCTATAGTGTGTTTAAACATTAGCAGGTTAGCCTACAGTCTGTTTAAACATTAGCAGGTTAGCCTATAGTGTGTTTAAACATTAGCAGGTTAGCCTATAGTGTGTTTAAACATTACCAGGTTAGCCTACAGTGTGTTCAAACATTAGCAGGTTAGCCGATAGTGTGTTTAAACATTAGCAGGTTAGCCTACAGTGTGTTCAAACATTAGCAGGTTAGCCTATAGTGTGTTCAAACATTAGCAGGTTAGCCTATAGTGTGTTTAAACATTAGCAGGTTAGCCTACAGTGTGTTTAAACATTAGCAGGTTAGCCTATAGTGTGTTTAAACATTAGCAGGTTAGCCTATAGTGTGTTTAAACATTACCAGGTTAGCCTACAGTGTGTTCAAACATTAGCGGGTTAGCCTACAGTGTGTTCAAACATTAGCAGGTTAGCCTACAGTGTGTTCAAACATTAGCAGGTTAGCCTACAGTGTGTTCAAACATTAATGGGGTACCTGCTTATGCTAATGGACACCGTGGACACCTGAAAACGGCGGTGGACATGGGAGAGTGTACAGGTAAGCGGGAAAGTCTTCTTTACCTTGAAACCTCTGGATCCTCCCCTTCCCAAAGGGCATCGGCAGATTCAGAGGGATGTAGTGTTCATGGTTACACACCACACGCAGGAACTCAAACTTAAACTCGTACAGAGTCTGAAAAAGAGAGTGTGTGTTCTACATCAAACTTAAACTCGTACAGAGTCTGAAAAAGAGAGTGTGTGTTCTATATCAAACTTAAACTCATACAGAGTCTGAGAGAGAGAGATTTATAGAAGTGACTGGAACATTTGTGGCGGATGGTCCAAACTACCTTTGAGTCTCCTGGCAGGAAGCAGTGGATGTAGTTGTTGATCTGCTTGAAGACAAAACCTCGGTCCATGAAGGTGAAACAGCGCTGTGGAAAAGCAGAGTGAGACAGGTAAACTAGAGTGACACAGGTAACCTAGAGTGACACAGGTAAACTAGAGTGACGCAGGTAACCTAGAGTGACACAGGTCACCTAGAGTGACACAGGTAACCTAGAGTGACACAGGTAAACTAGAGTGAGACAGACACTGTCCCAACACTGGGCCCACCTTAATGAAGACAGCCAGGCTGTGGTTGGCGTTTCGGGACGCGTCCAAGTTGCCCTTGTACTTCTGCGTGATGTGGGGCATCACCATGGTGACCAGCGTCTCCACCGTGTGGTGGAACGAGGCGGAGAAACGCTGGTTTCTGGACAGCTGAGAGACAAGGGCCCAATGTTACCTCTGCACTTTGAGAGAGAGATGTGTTCTGGGGAAAGTTTAGCCACTGATTATAGCACATTACAGTAATACAGTTCTGTAAACTATAAAGAAACACTCAGACTTACCTTGACCTTACCGCTCTCTATTAAGTACTGGGCCATGGACTTTGCCAAAGCCTCGAAGAAATACCAGGAGTACTGAAACAACACAGACAGAAGAACTAGTGTACACACATGGAAATCTGTTTATACAGCTGGATATGTATTGAAGTAATTCAGGGTTAAGTTCCATGCTCAAGGGTACAACTGCAGTGCCCCACTTAGGAATCGAACCTGAAACCTCAGAGTTACAAGCCCCGTTCCATAGCCATTATGCTACATTGCCGCCAATACACACACACACTTTGTACATTAGCATGCAGTAGCATTAGCGGGACAGTAGCATTAGCGGGACAGTAGCCTGTGGAGACTGGGCAGCGCGGTACCTTGAGCAGCTTGTTGCTGGTGAGGAAGTCCGTGGAAGGCTTGAGGATGCAGGTTATGGCTTTGGAAAGCTCCTCGTGAACCGTCCTGGCGCTGGTGTCTGAGAACGGCTCTGTTTTAAACACGTACTGGAGGGAACAAGGCGAGTGGGCACACATTTGATTAGTGTGAAGACTGGATGCGCTCAGGCAAAACGACAGAACACAGCAGGAAGAACACAGCATAGCGCCCATATGATCACAGGTGCCCCAGCCCTTACCTTCATGTACGATCGCAGGTAGTGGTCCAGGCCCTCCTCGTGGCAGAGGGAGACGATGTGAATCATGACCCTGGGAGGGGACGAGAGTGACAGGGGTCAGAGGTCACAGGTCATGGGGTTCAGAGAGACCCAGATTCAACACGGACTAAACAGCTGGTCAGCTCCATATTATTACCGTAACTGAAAGCTCTGCCCCTGTACCACAGAAGCTGAGATGTTCAAATTTGATACGTGCCGTGAATATTCAGGAAGGGATGTCACCAAGGACAATAGCAGGGGAAATGGATGTTCTGTCCTTGGGCATACTGATTTGTGAATATTAATTAATAATAATAATAATAATAGTAATAATAAACTTACTTGGTGACATTGACTGCAACATCCTCGTGGGTGGCGTTGGTCAGGATGCAGAACAGCTGGTTGAGGATGGTGGGGAGGAAGTTGATCGTCACATGACTCTCCATGGCGTGAAGACTCTGCGGGGGGGGGGGTATAGAGCGCTACCACACCTGCCACAGATGCTTTATACTCCCATCTCCTGTCCGGTTATTAAAGACCGTAGCGGTGATGTTACATGAATTGTTTTATTTATTTACCCCCACTGTTTTTCTCCTCCCCCCAGTTTGAAATGCCTGACCACGCCCCCCTGCTTCACCTTCAGGAACTTGACCAGCTCCCCCCCCGACACCGGTCCGGCAGGCTCCACACTCTGACAGTGCTGGAAAAAATTGTGCAAATGTTGATCCTGAGGGAGAGAGGGGGAAAAAAAAGAATACATGACATTTCATTTTTGTATTTTCAAATTTAACCGCTCCTAAAAAATGTCTTGTTCCGGGGATACTCAGAAAGCTTGCGTTCAACTATGCTATCCATTCAAACAGTGGGATATCTAGTGAAGCAGTTCACATGTCAAATGTTCAATGCTCTACTAAGGAGGTTTCCAACACTGGCTTTGATCCCACTAGCCTCTGGTCCAACACCCAGGTACCCAAAACCCCTCTTCTGTACTGCCACCCCAAAAACCTCCCCTCCATACCATCACCCCCAAAAAAGACCCGTAATGTTGAAGGGCTTACAGGCGTACACTGAGGACACATCCCTTACTTATAAACAGGCGTAGAGTAAGGACACCCCCACCCATCGCTCAGCACCAGAGACGGCACTCACCTGAGTGTAGACGGTGGAGACTAGGTGAGTGGACACCTTGAACAGTGGCTTGCCTCCGTCAACCCATTTGACTTCAGGACCTGAATGCTGCCGTCGGCGAAATGAGACGAGACGCCAGTGAATACAGATCTTAAGCTACGTTCACCTGGCACTTCATGTTGACGCAAAGCTTGATGCAACGCTTTGTGTTATGGGGTGTGCCTCGCACTTGCCAATCAAATATATATCGCTTATCAAGGGGGAAGGTTTAAAATGAACATTTTAAATGCTACATTTACCGTAGTCCCTACCTAGATACAGAATGGAGCTAACAATTAGCTACCTGGCATGAAAGTAGCTAGCTGGCTTGGCTGGCTTCGATGCAAGCAAAGGCCAGGGCTTCAGGCGCACACAAGGCTTGGCTGAAGCCCCACGCGAACACACCTTTACACCACACCCGACATCAACAACAAACAAACCGCTAAACTGCTGCACACAGCCTCTGGATGAGGTGGAGGACTCATATTACCCCCGGCTGGCTTGTCCTGCGTTCAGCTCAAAGCCAGACTTGATTGCCGTTCGTTGAAATGCCAGTCCAGACAGGCATATCTCATCCGTGCTCATTAAAGTGAACATTCAGAAAGTCCCAAATCCCATCACCCCTCAGTAGATGAGAGACCTGCATCTTATCTTTCTGCACTCAATTAGACAGCAATTAGAAAGCAATTATGCAAACAGCTGCAGGTTTTCACCCGAATCTGATACTCTAATCACCTCTGAGACCCTGAGAGACAAATCGGGCCATGGCTGCTGAGCCAACTGAGGATTAATGAATGTGTGCACAAACCGGCTCACTCCTGTACAGATCCGCACACACCTATACACTGCTGAACAGACCTGTAAACCCCTGCTCACTCCTGAACACACCTGTACACAACTGTACACTTTTGAACATTCCTGAAAACTCCTGCTCATCCCTGCAGACAATTGCTTACACCTGTACACTCCTGAATGCACATGCGCACACCTGCACACTCCTGTGCACACCTGTAAACCCCTGCACCACCTTCCCTTGAGGCAAGCCCCGGAGTTACCTTGCTGACGCCCTCCTGGGAGCTCAGGTATCCGGCGGGCAGGTTGGCGGACACCGGAACCTGCTGCTCGCTCATGATCACTCTGCCGTCCTTCAGCAACGGGAGCCAGGCGTACCCCACTGTGGGTGAGGAGACAGGAGAGTCATTCATATGAATCACCCATTAGCATGACTCAAGGCTACCCCACACCAACCAAACACAGCTTACAGTCGATACATATTTATACTGTTGAAATGAATTAAATTAATGTACAACTGCAGTGTTACACTCGGCCTCAAACCTGCACCCACCTGTCAGATTCCCCAGCTATTATGCTACTTATGGAAGTGACATACGGAAGATACAGGAAGTAACGTGTCTCATAGCAGAAGACACAGGAAGTGACATGTCTCATAACAGAAGACACAGGAAGTGAAATACAGAAAATACAGGAAGTGGAGTGTCTCATAACAGAAGACACAGGAAGTGACACACAGAAGATACAGGCTGATGGCGAGGCCTACCTTGCATCTCCACCTGGTCCCTCCTCTTGGTGCTGGCCTTGCTGCTGCTGTCACAGCTGACGTGGAAAAAGGTGAAGAGCAGGTGGTGCTTCTCATGGAGCTGGATGGGGAGCTCGATCTTCACCTGAAAGAGAGGTCACACACGGGCTCTAATCATCCACAGCTACACACACACACACACACACACACACACACACACACACACACACACACACACACACACACACACACACACACACACACACACACACACACACACACACACACACACACACACACACACACACACACCTCTGATCACAGAGAGGAGTCGCACATGGGTCTAATCATCTACAGCCAAACACACTCACACTCACACACTCACACACACACACATATACATAGATACACACCTTTGATCACTGACACACGCACACACCTTTGATCATTGACACAGACACACACACACACACAAGCACACCCACGTGTGTCTCTAAGTGGAAGGCAGAGGTGAGGTCTCTTATCTCACTGAAGTAGGGACAGAATGAGTGGGTGTTCACTAACAGTGCTGATCCAGACATCCTGACACACGCGCCCTTTACACACGAATAACGTTCTGCAGAACTGCAGCTCGCTGTAAGAGACACCAAGCAGCCCAAACTCGTTCATCGATTTCACTTTCACATCCCAGCCGCCGTCTGCGGGCTGCTGCCCACAAGACGCAGAGCGCTGCTGCGGCGGACAGAAGCCTCCTCCTTACAGTGGAAACAGAGGTTCGGCTTAAAGACGCTTCCGCTCACCTCGTCGTAGAACTCAGGGTTCTGTTGGTGGTGCAGCACCGCAGCGAAGGCGTTTTTGGCAAACAGGGGACCCCCCGGACGACCGTATATACACTGCAGAGTCACAACCACACAGAGCTTTATACCCCACCGTGATAATTACGATGATCATAATAACGATAACGATAACATGCTTTCCGCACATGAAGCTCAAAGTAATAAAACAAAAGGAATACTGTACTCTAAAGATCACAATATAATGGCCTCTGCTTTCCTTTTCCTGCAGGGGTGACAGCCAGAATCCATCACAAGGGACAGGGGACAGAGGATTGGTGAGATGGGACAGGTGAGAGGTGAGGGGAGACAGGTGAGGGTGAGGGGGCAGGTGAGAGGTGAGGGGACAGGTGAGAGGTGTGTACCCTGAGGGGTTGGGCCTCTTCCTCGTCTGAATCCCTGAACTCGATGCAGACGGCGATGTTCCTGGCCTGAGGAGAGAGACAGAGAGCGGAGCCAATCAGAGCGGAGATGTTCCTGGCCTGAGGCGGGAGACAGAGAGCCGAGCCAATCAGAGCGGAGATGTTCCTGGCCTGAGGCGAGAGACAGAGAGCTGAGCCAATCAGAGCGGAGATGTTCCTGGCCTGAGGCGAGAGACAGAGAGCTGAGCCAATCAGAGCGGAGATGTTCCTGGCCTGAGGCGAGAGACAGAGAGCTGAGCCAATCAGAGCGGAGATGTTCCTGGCCTGAGGCGAGAGACAGAGAGCCGAGCCAATCAGAGCGGAGAGTCCTGCCGGCCTCGTTCACTGCACAGCTCCGCTGCTGGCAAGGACAATATGTGTCTCTCTCTTCCAGCCGACTACTTTGATCATTTTATTCACTTATGTTGTGCGAAAGAGACTTTGCTGGCACAGAAAAGCCAGCACGGCTGCACAATATCCAAACTGCAGGCGCTGCGCGTTTATAAAGCCAAAAGCAGCAACTGGGAGCAGTTTTCGATCCTGCTAATATGATTTACAGCTTGCGCTGAGTCACCTTCACGAAATCCGCTGTGAATGGAAAAATACCGCGCTCTGTAATTACCCAAGGGCTTCGATTCTTTACATCAGCCTTTGCAGTCACGTTAAAGATTGGCATATGGATTGTTCTGGAATACAGTTGCATCAATCAGACCTGCTGAAACACCTTCTCAGCTCTTCTTGCGCAGTCTTGTGAAGTCTGTAATGCTGTACACGTACAGCGGGGTCCGAAAGTCTGAGGCCACTACCGAGACCTGTCTGTTTTCATCCTCCTAATACACAGTGTGAGTTGTTTTGGTCTTGTAACAATTAATACTGGATATTGACGTAATAAATATGGTCCTCTATGCGTTCTTGTTGCTACTGCAGGTGCTTTAATCTTGAAAAAGGACACTTCCTTCCATATTTCCAAAAGTTTTTGCAGCTGTTTGTAATTATGTCAGCAAATCGCTCTCCTGAGTAAAAAAGTTTTTGATGGGCTGGCGGATAGCGTAGCGGTCTAACGCACCACACTTTGGCTGGTCTGGTGTGGTGTGCGCTGCCTGTCAGGAACGCGGTTCGAAACCCGCGTCTCTACCAGACCGGCCCTGGTCGTCAGCCCGATCGGAGGCCGTTCCGCTAACAGATATTGGTAGTGGACTCAGACTTTTGGACCCCACTATATGTAAATACCCTATATATCATACACACTATATATTTCTTGTATAAATACAATAAAGAATATGTGTTTTAGTCTGCATAATTGTATTTGCCCCCCCTCTGTCTATGTTTGAATATGCCAGACTTCTTTGTTGTGGTGCAGGGTCAATTCAATTCTGTCAATTCGGGAAAGGAATTGAAATTCAATTCATGAATTGTAAAAAAATTAAAAAAATCATCCTCATTGAACATTCTGCCCATTTTCATTCCTTCTGAATTGAAATGGAGTTGACCCCCAACCCTGTTATGGTGCACAACTCACTTCTGAAAAGGGATCAATTAAGTATAACTACCCCCTTGGGGTGGGGTGACACTCAAGTTCCAAAATTTGAAACAAAATTAAATTAAATTAAAAAAACAACACCTGGCTGCTTTTTAAAACTCCCGCGTGGTTGGGAGTGAAGGCGGGGCCGAGCCTGGTTCAGGCGAGGCCCAGGTGAGACCCAGGTGAGGCCCAGGTGAGGCCCAGGTATGTAATAAAAAAAGCAGGACCAGTCGCACATCCAAAAGGTGTGACGACTACAGGTGCGACTAGATCATGGACTGAATTCTATGAAAGAGGTCCACACAACACTGAAACACCTGCAAAAAGTCACAACAGTGAATTTAGCTGAGCTCTCTCGGCCCGTAGACATTTGTCTGAACGTTTCGGGGCGGCGGGGGGTTGCGTGCGCCCCGTTACCTTGGCGAATGACTTCTGGCTGTCGTACTTCAGACTCTTTGGGTACAGGTAGAGGTGGTTGTTGTAGATGGTGAAGGGCTGCGAGCACTTGGCCATGCAGGGGACGAACTCCTCCACCTCGAGCAGCACGCTGGCCCGCCCGTCGGTGTCGAAGTGGCGCACGGGGATGTAGGACGAGGTCACACAGTCTGGGAGGGGAGGGGGCGAAAACGAGAAGCAGGGTGAGAACTAGACTCTCCCTCTGCTGGAGGGGAAGATGAAGGAGCGGGGTTGGGGGGGCAGTGTAGTACAATGGTTAGGGTAAGTGGGCCTGTAACTCAGAGGTTGCAGGTTCGATTCCCAGGTAGGGCTTTGTACCCTGAGGTACAAGGTACTTAACCTGAACTACTTCTGTAAATCCAGCTGTGTAAATGGATCGTATGTAAAGAAATGTGTAAGTCCCTCTGGATAAGAGCATCTGCTAAATACCTAAAAATGTAAAATGTCAAAAAAAAAAAAAACGATCTGCGGTTTCGGCGCATGTTGAATTTCGGGCATTCTTACTGCTCTGGTCCGGCGCCACGTTGTCGATGGTCACGTCCAGGTTTCCCAAGATCACGGGGAGCTTGGCCATCTTCTCGGGCCTGGGGAAGAGAACCGGACACCCACTGTTAAAAACCCCCAAAACCCTGTGTCTAGGGGAGGGAATCCTGAGGGTCAAATTTATGGAAAACGATCAGTATTCCAAAGCGCGGGACCCTAACGCTTCACTCTGAAATATGCCTCTATGAAGACTTTGCCTCTTTATTACTTTTATTCATTTATTTATGATGTTTTTTGACAGGACAAAACGCACAAAAATCCGCAGACGCCTCTGTGCAAGAGCGGCAGATTTAACCAAAGGGCTCGCTTTCATTGGCACGTCCCCAACTGGTTACCCTTAGTTACCAAAGGTAACTAGGTAACCCACCTAGCAAAAAGGAAATCTAGTAAGCTGCACACTCCTTACTCCTTCCTGTGTTTAATATAACTGAGGTCTCCGTAAGGACTCGAAAGCACAGAGTGCAGAAACAAGCAGGAAGGTTGTTAATATTTGTATTTAATAACCTCCTCTGTGGTTATTAAACACAGGGAGGGCGGGGGAAAAAGACTTATCGAAGACTCATTTCTAAAAATAATAATAATAATAAAATAAAAAAATAAAAAAACATACTAAACTATTAATGCCATTGTACCATGAACAATAGTGCTGACGGTGATGTTTGTTAGAGCGATTATGGATCTATAATGTTTATTGCCTCCCTCCCCCCCGCGTTCAGGCCCAGACATTCACGAGAGAGACGCACTTCCTGAAGTCGGCCAGCAGCTTGAAGACATCGTCGTTGGAGAGCTTGCCGCTGTCCTGCCTGTAGATGGCGGAGAAGCGGGCGGCCTTGTCCAGGGTCCCCGACGCGTCCCGGAACAGAGGCCTGTGGGGAGACAGGGAGCCGTGTTTGGGAGGGAAAAGGATTTGGGGGGATTTTCCTGTCAATCAAGTGTGCTGTGTCACGATCTTTAATCACTGGAACTGAATAATTGTATTAATTTATAATACTTCAAAAACAACAACATTTTCTCCCAATTCAGTAGCCAATTACATCCTCTGTTTCTTTCGATTCGCCCCCTCCCCCACGACCTCGCCACCCATCTCTACAGGGCAATGATCCACCTCCTCCGAGACGGAACTCGCCCACCTACTTTCTGGAGACACTCTTTGCGCTTCTCAGCTAATTCTTGCCGGCTCACCCTCCCCCCTGCCCCTGGGGTGGACAGCCAAACGCCGCCCCTGATCAGTGCTCCCAGCCAGGGCCGGTCTGGCACAATCAGGTTTTGAACTGTGGCTGTAATAGGCAGCTTGCATTCGCAAAGCGGATGCTTAGAACGCTACTCATTTATTATACTTTTTATGGGTGGTGTAGTGCTCTGATGAACTTCATTCATTTCAACTTAAGCTTTGATTGAAATATTTCCGTTGTTAGAATGATTGTTGTAGTTATAAGTGTGAACTTTCGGGCTTGAAGGTGAATACACACTCTGGGCGGTGCCTGATTAAGACTCATTTGGGCTGAGCTCGTGCGCTGGTGCGTGTGTGATGTCACTGTGTTCCGTGCACAGGTGAGAGACCCTTTACCTGGCTGCCCACGCAAACGGCATCCGGTACTGACCCAACCTGCTGCAGGCTACCTTCATGTTCTTTAGAACTTTCTGAGCAGCCTGGGAGAGAGAGATGGGGAGAGGGAGAGAGTGAGTGAGAGAGTGAGAGAAAGAGAGAGAGAGTAAGAGAGTGAGAGAGTGAGAGCGAGAGAGAGAGAGCGAGAGGGAGGGAGAGGGAGGGGATGGAAAGAGAGTGAGAGAGAGAGAGAGGAAAGGGAGAGTAAGAGAGTGAGAGAGAGAGAGGGGGAGAGGGTAGAGTAAGAGAGCGAGAGAGAGGGGGAGAGGGGGAAGAGCAGGGGGAGGTAAGAAAGAGGGGGAGAGAGAGATATATATAGAGAGAGAGGGGAAGAGAGAGAGAGAGAGAGACAGAGAGAAAGGGGGAGAAAGAGGGAATGGGAGAGGGGGAGAGAGGAGAAGAAAGAGAGAGGGAGATCATTATCAGAGCTCCAGTGTATCTGGTGGAGGTTAGCTGTAGCCGCTCTCAGCCTGGCTCAAAGTTAACGCTACCGCTCCTCAGGGACTCTCATATTTATAGCCTCTTGCCAGCAGGTCCATCACGGCACTGCGGCCACCGGCCAGACTCCTCCAAAGGGAACGATTTATTCTTCATTGTGTGGAGAACGTTGCTTAACCTTATTTATGTACTTAGCAGACCCTTATCCAGAGCGAATTACATGGCTTAAATTTTCGCTTACTATCCAGTTATACAGCTGAATATTTACTGAAGGCTATCTGCCTTGCTCAAGGGAACAACAGCAATTCTGCCAACTGGGATTTGAACCAGCAACCTCTGAGTTACAAAGCCAATTTTCGTTATAACTACTGCACACTGTCACCATCTAACTGAAGGGTAATGAATCCCTGACATGTTTAATAGGTAGATAAGTGCGAGATGCTGTTTAATCTCTGGTTTAGTGTGAGATGCTGTTTAATCGGTAGTAAAGTGTGAGATGACTGTACCTTGTTTGAGTCTGAGCTCTTGACGTAGGGCTCAGCGCAGTGCGTGATGCCACCCTGCAGGACCTTCTCGATCCGCGCCACCAGGAAGATGTCCGGGTGAGGACATGTCACGGAGAACACGCCCTGAAAAAACACGACCGGAAAAAACATAAAAACAAGCGTTCAGGCAACGTCACACACACTCACCTTCATTAAAGAAGTAGAACTATCCAAAACCAAGAGCCATGCACATGTGTCCCGTGTTACTGTCCCTCTGTCAGTAAAAGAGTTGTCCAATTCCATATGTTCTCAATGTCAGTCCTTGGGGGCCCACTGTGTATGCTGGTTTTCATTTCAACCTGTCTCTTTATTAATTTGAGTTGTTGAAAACAAACTGTGTTTAGGTTCCAACATTTGGTGCCGGAACAGATTTTAACATAACGCAGGGTTGACTCATTGCTTTGCCTTCATTTTCCACAAATGCATTCGTTTCAATGACCAGGTGTCCACACTTTCAGCATTTAGGACTGATTTCAGCTGTAGGTCTATCAATAAATCATATATAATCTGATTGATTGATTGATTGATTCAAGGAATCATCTGCCACAGCACATCACGGAAAATAAAAGCACTCGTTGTCTGAGAACTGATCTGACAGATTAAGAGTCCTTAAATTAATATCGAATATTAATTATTTTAACATGAATATCTGTTTGACACACTGTTGCATTAAGAGGGTAAATCATCCCTCACTGGACTTTAAACGTGTCTAATTAAACTCAATTAACAGCTTGTTATACTTCAGGTATTGCAATTATGGTAGGAATGAAAACCAGCATAAACGGGGAGTACTCCAGTTTAAGAAGCATTGTTCTATGGTATTGTATTCCATGCTGTAGTGGGGAAACAGCACCCCCTACCTGTCTGGGGTACTGCAGCAGCGCCTCTGGCAGGCCATTGGGTAGTCTCTGCCCGCCCTGCTGGGAGTCCCCGCCCCCGTTCAGTAGCTGGGCCCCGGGATTGGACACCATCTGCCGGACTGAGGGGTGGTTCAGGTCCACGTGGAAGTCGGCCGAGATCTTCCTGCTGCTCTGAGTGTCGAAGAGCGACAGTGTGACGTAAAACGGCTCCACCTGAGAGGAACAAACGAACAGGTACACAGGTACAGCTCAGGTACACAGGTACACAGGCAGAGCTCAGGTGCACAGTTACGGCTACTGTGGGAGAGGCCATGCTCTTACACATGCTCCTACACAGTACAGGAACTGTGTGTGCGTGTGTGTTCGTGCATGCATGCATGCATGCATGCATGCGTGTGTGTGTGTATGCATGTATGCGTGTGTGTTCATGCATGCGTGTGTGTGTGTGTGTGTATGCGTGTGTGTGTGTGTTTATGTGTGTGTGTATGCATGCATGTGTGTGCGCGTGTGTGTGTGTGTGTGTGTGTGTGTGTAAATTGCATGTGTGTATGTGTGTGTGTGAATTGCCTGCGCGTGTGTGTGTGTGTGTGTGTGTGAATTGCATGCGTGTGTGTATGTGTGTGTGTGTATGTGTGTGTGTGTGTGTGTGTGAATTGCATGTGTGTGTGTATGTGTGTGTGAATTGCCTGCGTGTGTGTGTGTGTGTGTGTGTGTGTGTGTGAATTGCATGTGTGTGTGTGTGTGTGTGTGTGTGTCGTACGTTTGTCGTTGGTCCCTCCTCGTTTTCCGCTACACAGCTCTGCAGGTTGAAGGACAGGTCGTTGCAGTTCACCAAAACACGCTTCCCGAATTTCTCCTCGAACGGCTTGACGTCCGGCTCGATTCCTGAGAAGTCCAGTTTCTAAAGCGACGCAGGGACAAAAAGAAAGGAACCATCAGTGCCCACTGCAGTGAGAGTTAAAGGGATCTGGCAAGACTGCAATGCAGGCTGACTCGGGACTTTTCTTTTTCTTTTAAAGATTTGTTTCAGATTCTTTCCCATTTTCTCCCAATTTAGTAGCCAATTATACCCTCTTTTTCATGTCAGCTATTCCCCCCCTTAGTGAGCTTGCTGCCGTAGTCCTGGGAGAGGCTGGTAGCGACAAAGGCGATGTACCACCTCCTCCGAGCCGGCACTCGCCAGATACACTTAGACTCCGGTACACGTGGAAACACTCTTATACGCAGGCTTCCCTCCCCCCTCCCCGGGGCGGGCAGCCAATTGCCGCCCCCTAGTGGCACTCCAAGGCCAGAGCCGAGCTGGCGCGACCAGTGGAATCGAATCCCGGTCACAGCGAGGAACATGAATCTGGTTCTGTGTGGCTCAGTAGGTAGAGCATGGCGCTGACAACGCTTAGGTTGTGGGGTCGATTCCCACTGGGGCCACATATACTGAAAAATGTATGCATTCACTACTGTGAGTCGCTTTGGATAAAAGTGTCTGCTAAATGGCATATATTATTATTATATTATATCATGAATCCTGGTCAGACACTCTTACCGCCACACCACCCGGGAGGCCCGACTCGGGGCTTTTCAATTCCAATTCAATTTTCAATCCCCTTGGGCTTCAGCACTGACCTGTGTGTCCGGGCTTCAGCACTGACCTGTGTGTCCGGGTCCAAGGTGAACAGCTTCAGCCTCGTCTCGCTCCTCATTTTAGATTCAATGTCTCTCGCGCTCTAGTGGGGAAAAAAACCAAAAAACAACGTCAGAGCGAACTCTGTCCATTCACAAGCCCAGATACAGTAGTGCATTTCATTGAAGCCTGACTCCATTATACACGCCCTGAACCCTGACTCCAGTACGCACATCCTGAATGGACATACCTGGAAGCCGTCTAAACTCCCGGAGTAGCTGTCGGCCTTTCCCAGCTCGTCGTCTGGAGAGGAAAAGGATCATTCATTATTAAAGAGACAAATGCGAGTATGAAAAAAAAACAACAACCAGCGACCGGGAGGTTTTGGGTTGTGCTCGTAGCTCTGAGTAGGGCTGGGTAAGGTAGGGTGTGTGAGTATGTGAACTTGAGTGAACCCAGGCTGTTCACAGGGCTCACTGTAGTACTGAGAGTTCAGACTGTCTGCACAGCAGCATTCCCTCAGACTGTCTGCACAGCCCTGTGCCCATCCAGTGTCTGCTTTACTCTTTTTCCTTTGCATATGTTCTTTACATCACCTTTATACACACACACACACACACACACACACACACACACAACATACACACATACACACACACTCACTCACAGACACACTCACACACTCACACACTCACTCACTCACACACACACACACACACACACACACACACACACACACACACACGCACCGTCGTGCAGGTCTCCGTTCCTCTTCTCCTGCATGGCGATCTCGAAGCTGCTGTGCAGGATCTTGTTGAGGGTGCTGATCCACTCGTCCATCTCGGCCTCGCTGTCGGAGGCCAGCAGGTACGTGCTCTTGTCCTGCATCTTCAGCTCGAAGGCAAAGCGCCGCACCTTCGTGTTCTGCACACAAACAGGGGAGACAGAGGAGCTCAAAACCCCACCGCTTCCACAAAAGAGGAAGGAAGCAGGCAGCAGTGTGGTATAATGATAGGATGGCAGGGTCAATCCCCAGGTATGGTACTGCCATTGTATCCTTGAGCAAGGTACTCAACCTGCATGACATCTTCATGACCTGACCTGACCTCCTCATGTTTGTGGACTGGAGGGTAAGGATGACCTTCGTCAGAGAGCACGAAGACAGGTCTCTCACTGCACCACACACACCATGAAGGGTTCTGGAGGCTCCATTATGGTGTGGGGTACATTTTCCTGTCTTGGCTTAGGTCCACTCAACCAAGGTAAATGCCAATACATACAAAGACATTCGGATCACCTTCTGATCACCTTCATTTCTATCCTGATGGGAGTGGTCTCGTCCAGGATGACAATGCCCCCATCCACAGGGCACGAGTGCTCACTGAATAGTTTGATGAGTATGAAAACGATGTAAACCATATGCCATGGCCGTCTCAGTCACCAGATCTCAACCCAATTGAACACTTATGGGAGATTCAGGAGCAGCTGAGACAACGTTTTCCACCACCATCAACAAAACGCCAAATGATGGAATTTCTCCTGGGAGAATGGTGTTACATCCTTCCAATTGAGTACAAGACACTTGAATCGATGCCATGGCGCATTGAAGCTGTTCTGGCAGCTCGCGGTGGCCCAACACCCTACTAAGACACTTTATGTTGGTGTTTCATTTATTTTGGCAGTTACCTTTATTTTAGGGTAGCAAACATGGCTTAAGGCCAGGGTTTGGAAGAGATGGACTTGTATTGACCAGACGCTGTGCAGTGTGACAGACAGTACACAGAGCTGGTATCGGTGTGTCCGTGACCTTTCCTGGCCGGCTACACACAGACACACCGCGCTCTGTGGGCAAAAAGATCCACCTGTAAAACTGCCTGAAGTGAAACATATTCCTGACGTGTCTGTTACGGTCCTGCCCGTAGCCATGGAGACGGTGAACTCGTTACCTGGACGACCCCCATGCAGGAGTCCAGGAATATGGTGCCTTTGGGTTCCCTGGAGATCTTCTCATCCTTGTAGAAGTTGAGGTTGTACGAGCCGTCTCCCAGCTGGGTCAGGTGGAAGTATCGCCTCTTGAAAGACTGGAAAGCAGATGGAAAAAAACAAAACAACGTAAATTAAAAGTGTGTGCTGTCCCCTGTGATTTGGGTGTGGACTGGCAATGCCAATGTGATTCACAGAGTGGATGTGATTCAGTGTGCATGTGATTCACAGAGTGGATGTGATTCAGTGGGGATGTGATTCACAGAGTGGATGTGATTCAGTGTGCATGTGATTCACAGAGTGGATGTGATTCACAGAGTGGATGTGAATCAGTGGGGATGTGATTCACAGAGTGGATGTGATTCACAGAGTGGATGTGAATCAGTGGGGATGTGATTCACAGAGTGGATGTGATTCAGTGTGCATGTGATTCACAGAGTGGATGTGAATCAGTGGGGATGTGATTCACAGAGTGGATGTGATTGGCAGAGTGGATGTGAATCAGTGGGGATGTGATTCACAGAGTGGATGTGATTCACAGAGTGGATGTGATTCAGTGTGCATGTGATTCACAGAGTGGATGTGATTCACAGAGTGGATGTGAATCAGTGGGGATGTGATTCACAGAGTGGATGTGATTCACAGAGTGGATGTGAATCAGTGGGGATGTGATTCACAGAGTGGATGTGATTCAGTGTGCATGTGATTCACAGAGTGGATGTGATTCACAGAGTGGATGTGATTCAGTGTGCATGTGATTCACAGAGTGGATGTGAATCAGTGGGGATGTGATTCACAGAGTGGATGTGATTGGCAGAGTGGATGTGAATCAGTGGGGATGTGATTCACAGAGTGGATGTGATTGGCAGAGTGGATGTGAATCAGTGGGGATGTGATTCACAGAGTGGATGTGATTCAGTGGGGATGTGATTCAGTGTGCACGTGATTCACAGAGTGGATGTGATTCAGTGGGGATGTGATTGCCGGTGTGGCGGTCTCTCTCACCCTCATGGTGACGCTGATGGCACTGTTCATGTTGCCCTTGTAGAGCCAGCCGTGTTTGGAGACCCCGTCCTTCTGTGACCCCAGCGAGGCCGTGTCCTGGAGAAGAACCAGACGGGCCATGAGTGTAAACATGCCCCTATACAGCATACACACAATATACATTCACACATACACACATACATGTACATACACAGAAATGCACCTCCCTTCTTCAACAATATTAGAGATTGGCTATACTTCAATCAGACTCAAAGCCTCCTGCCCCTCCCCCTCCTCCTCCTCCCCAGCTGTGTTTCCAAGGCGGGGTGGGGCGGGGCTTTCAGCTGGAACAGCGGCTAATGGGAGCGTCGCATAGAGACACACATGGAGAGGCGGGAGCAGCCGAGGGACACGCCCACGTCATGAGACGGCCATCCGAGTTCTGCTCCCGGGGCTGCTCTTCCAGCACATAAACAAACACCTCTTACAACTCTCCTACAACTCTCCTACTACTGTCGTACAATGCTCCTGCAACTGTCCTACAACTCTATTACAACTCTCCGACAACTACTCTCCTACTGCTCTTCTACAACTCTCCTTACTTCTCTCCTACTACTCTGTTACATACAGAGATTGGCTCAAATCGTCGCATGTTCTCACCTTCGTAAAAGGTGCAAAACTTCTGCATCTGACTTATTTAATTTCCAAATAAACTGTGCACCACACATAAACACACACAAAAAAAAGTCTACCCACAAGTTGGTTTTGAGCTGCATTACAGATGAAATATTACATCACTTATGACACAGAATGTGTCTCTAGGGAAGAGTCGTGGGCGCGGGGGCCAGCTGGTTTAGATCACGCCGGTCCACATTCTCCCTTTTCCGCGATTAAAAGAGCCATCAAGGACACTCTCACTGATTTCTGTTGACATGAGCAAGTGGCAAGAAAACAAGACATCGTCGTTGCAGACATTTTTAGAAAGTAAAGCTAATGCGTTTTCAAGATGAACTTTTGAGTATGACGTGATTTCTGTTCCATTTATTCATCCTATAAAACGCCTTTTTGAAGCTTTGGCAGAGAGGAGCATATTTTGGGCATATCGTAGACTCATCTGCTAACTCAATGCCCCCACCACCCCCCACCCTCCCCTTAACCTCTCACTTGGAGGAAGCCCTTCCCTAAGGGGTGGGGGGCGGGGAAGGGTGGGGTCGGCCAGATTCCGAAAGTTGGCTTTCAGCGAACCGGAATTCTCCCCCAGACGGTTCCAAGGCACCATCAGCACCCACAGTCACCCTTCACTCCAGCGTCTCTGCTCTGTTATTGGTTAAACCACATTTAATTACATTTGAGATTCATAGCGCTTTTTACAGAGCGCTGTCACAGAGACACTTTACAGGAAAGTATGGAAACACAAAAATACCAGGCCTGAGCCCCCCAAAGATCCAGAAAGTGAGGCACAAAAACTCCCCAGAGGGAAGAGAAAAAACATTCCCAGCAGTGGCAAGAAAAAAATCTCCAGTGGGAAGAAATCTCAGGAGAGACCCGTGTTAGTGGGGGAGCCCATTGTTCGCTGGCCGGCCCTGGTGTCAGCCGTGGTAGATGGGCTAAATGCCCATAGAAGGTGAGAGGAAGGTCTCAGGCGCGAAGAAAGAAAAAAGAGTTTTTCTTGAGGTGCATTGTGCTATCACCGCTCAGGGAATTAATGCATGTGGCGACGGAACTGAGGAAAAAGCCCTCTCAATAAACTGTGAACGAACTCGGTCGCACGTGACTCCACGTCGACAAGGTTAACAGACATCGCGCAGACAGCAGCGTGTAAGCATTTCATTGCTTAATTCATTGTTTAAATGAAAGCAAAAGTAGTCTCTCCGGGTGAAGAGACATGATCTTTGCTGGCTGCAAAAACCTGCAGGATCACATTAGGTTTTTTTTTTGGTTTTTTTACAGAGAAAACCATCAGTTCCCTCACGGCGATATCCAAAAAGAACATCACTGACATCATGGGAGGAGGACGTCAGCACCAGCACAGATCTAATCAAAACCAAAACAAAAAGAGCTGAACCCTACACTCCGGCACGCTGCGGAACAGCGCGTTACGGGAATCAGTCATCCTGATGGAATGAGCGATGGATCGATTCACAGACAGACTCCTCGCGTTTCAGCGGCGCCGTGTCTGAACGCCTCAGCGTTAATCTAGGACGTGCTGACTTACAGTAGGTGAACTTGCACTCGAACGAGCTCATTCTTCACCCACGGCTGAAGGGCTGGTGGAATACAGGCAATGCTTTCATCGTTTTCATCGTTCATAACGTTCCCATAACAAAACATCCCCGAGCTCTCAGTGACCCCTGACCTTGGTCGGGACCAGACGGTGGGCCCTGGGAGGGGTTAAGGTGGATCAAGACAAATGAACGTACTGTGTATTCTACAGCTGGCATTGACATTCACACCCAGTCAAATTAAACACTGCACCTGTTTCCTGCACATGGCTAGTTACAGTGTACACGCTGTTTCATTTGTTTTCGATTTCTTCCCCGTTTGTCTCCCAATTTGGTTGCTAATTACACCCAGTTTACCCTCCCCCACAGGGCCCGCTGCTCGTCCTCGGAGGCAAGCCAGTTTTTCCTTTGCAGGGACGCCTTTCGCGCTTCTCAGCAAGCTTGTGCCGGCTCTCCCGTGGTTCCGTGGCTCAGTAGGTACAGCATGGCGTTGGCAACACTTAGGTTGTGGGTTCAATTCCCATTGGGACCACATATACTGAAAAAATTTATGCATTCACTACTGTAAGTCGCTTTGGATTAAAAGCGTCTGCTAAATGGCATATATTATTATATTATCTCCCTCCCCCCTCAAACATATTTCATGTTTGAACAAATTCTCAGGGAGGTATTTCAGATATGTATATGACCCAAGACTGGTCACAGCAGAAGGTGTAAAAGTTGCATTGAAAACAATGGGGCCTGGGGCCTCCCGGGTGGTGTAGCGGTAGAACGTCCGAAGCTGCCCACTGCGACCGGGATTCGATTCCACCAGGTCGCGGTAGTTTCGTCTCTGGCCGGGAGTGCCACTAGGGGGCAGCAATTGGCTGTCTGCCCCAGGGAGAGGGGAGGGATAAAATCCGAATAAGCTCGCTGCGTATATGAGTGGTCCTGTGTGTTACGGTGACAGGCTTAGGCGGGTGCCGGCTCAGAGGAGGCGGTGTAGTGCTCACTACCGGTCTCGGGACTACGGCAGTGAGCTCTCATACGAGGGAGGGGATAACTGACATGAAAAAGAGAGGGTATTAATGGATACTAAATGAGAATAAACAGCAAAAATATAAAATAATTTTAAAAATGAAAAAAACAACCAAGCCATGCCCCCTTACCTCATCTTTGTCCACGTCCTCATCAACCTCGAACACGTGGACAGCCAGTTTATCCGGCCGGGACACCTTACTGCAATAACACAAAAACACAAGAACTGTGAGCGGAGCACTTATCTATAACAGGGGATTTCAATCCTGGTCTTGGAGGGGCCGCAGGGTGTGGCTGGTTTTTGTTTTCCCCTTAAAATCAACAACCAATTTAGACACAAAGAAACCAGGAGAGGTGAGTTAACTGCGTAATAAAGCACTTTAACTGATCTATTAAGTGCTGAGTAACAACGACACCAGCGCGCCCTGTTGCTCTGCGGGATCAGGACTGAAGATGTGTTCAGCAGCAAAAATTATCTTGTAAACTGTTTTATAAAGTGAAAGAACTGAACGTACGGCTGCAGGGCACTGTCACTGTGACTGCTGATAGGGCGACTTGTGAACGGTGTGACAGCGATTCTTTTTATTTTAGCTTTTTAATTAATTAATTTATTTATTTATTTGTTTCGGATTTTTTCCCGTTTTTCTCCCAAACTAGTGGCCAATTGTACCTTCTATTAATTTTGATTTGCCCTCCCCACACGAATTCGCCACTCGTCTCTACGAGGCAAGCGAATTCTCCAAGGGCAGCGAACTCCACTTCCTTCGAGATGGAATTTGCCCACCCACGTTCTGGAGTCACCCTTACGCGCTTCTCAGTGAACTCGTGCTGGCTCACCCTCCCCTCTCCCCCCTGGGGCGGACAGCCAAAAGGTCTGTGGTACAGTTGGGTTTCAAACCGCAACCGTGATAGGCAGCTCACACTCTTAAAGGACCAGCTAGTACGGGTGCGTTAGACCACTACGCTATCGGAGGACTCGTGACAGTGAGTCTTAAATACGCCACTCGCTGTTTCTGGATACAGCCCCAGCACACGTCCACCAAACTGGAACAAACACGCCCATGAGGTCGTTGTGAAATGGTGCGAAACGTTGAGGGCAAACCAGGCGTTCAGTAGCAACCATAGCAAAAAGTAGCAAAACGTTTTGCATGCTGAACACACCCGTGGTGTAGAATAACAGGGAAATGACGCAGCATTTAACCAGACAAACACTCCTTCCCTTGTGTCCTCCAGCTTAATGTAACACACTTGAGAGAGGAGGAGAACCATAAGGTGCTTAGCTCATCAAAATATCGTAGTTTTTTTTGCTGATGGCACTGGGATAGATTGGGACACCTTTTTATAATGATAACTCATTAACAATGCATTATTATAATAAAAAATAAATAAAAAATCCTGCTTCATCATCCAAATCAAGTAAACAACTGGCTCTTTCACCACAAATCACATTTTATCTTTGAGACTCAATCTCCCTGCACTCTCGTACTCTGTAATGTTTTTTTCTCAATCATTCAAAACCGTTCCATAGCAGGCTAACAACGCCCATGACTGGAGACGACTACGGCAGTGAACACACAGATGTGTGTGTGTGTGTGTGTGTGTGTGTGTGTGTGTGTTTGTGTGTGCAGGGGCCGGGAAGCTCAAGGACGGCACGGTCCCGTGTTGGGGGCAACATCGTGCGAGCCCAGTCTTGAAGAGTCCCAGTGTCCGTACGGTGGGGCATAAACTCCCCCACACTGACATCTGTGAAACACATTCCTCAGGACTGGTGACGTACTAAGGCCCCATTACCACTGGCCCGGGATCAGTCTATAGGAGCGCCGTAAGGAAAAAAGTGGCCTATTGTTACTGCGGGCTCCATTGCCACTGATCCTAGATCAGCCCGAGGGAGCGGGCCCATTGTTACCGCAGTCTGAGAGAGTTTCGTAAGCAGGGGAAAGCGATCCATTGTTACCGCAGCTCAAGGCTGAAAGAACGTTACATTCCTCGATGGTGGTGAAACCAGTATTTATTTGTGGTGAAACAAGAATTTAGGAGATTAAACACAGGATAATGCTATTCAACTAAGGTGGGGGGGGGGTGGAGGGCAGGTTGAGGGAGGGGGGGTAGGGGCAATGAGCAAATCAGCAGCCACTGAAAAGGAAGAACAGCATATCTCTCATCAGGCATGTAATTGTGTTGTGTAATGAGTTGTACACAGTAGTAACATCGTATTGTAGGCTTACTGTGGCAGCTGACGGAAGTCTCCTGAGTAATCTTCATACTTGTAGTTAAGGACGTGCCAGTCAGAGACGTAGGTCTTGATACACTGGGAATACAAAGCAAAATCAATGATACAATTTGTTTCCATTGTTTGTTTTTCCCCCCCGGTCCAGTGAAATTTCAGGTTCACAGTTAGCAGACCAAGAGGGCACAGGTGGAGAGTTGTCAATGTGTGGAGCAGCTCGCCAGGTCACGTAGAGGCAGAGACACTTGGGGGTGTTCAAGTCCAGGCTTGACGCAGTGCTGGAAACTCTCTAGACTAGAAAATGATGAGCCTAGATGCGTCAAACCAGCTGTTCTCATCATTATATATTCTTATGTTCTTAAATTGCCTCCAAAAACGACGGGAGTATAAAATCACAGGTTGTATACATATGTACCGTCGTGCGCACATGTTTGTGTGGTTGCATGTCATTTAGTAACTCCAAAAGCTATGGGTAAATGCGTGTAAACAATATAACTCCACATGATGTAAAACCAGTACCACAAGCATGCCTGAAATGTGGGCAACCGTAACAATCTCTCCTGAAGCACGGTATCCAGAATATCTCTTTGAAACACATCCAGAGCCCCTTTCTGGCTTAACACAAATTTCTCTGGTATTGTCTATCAAGCAGGTACACTGAGGAACGTCAGACTGATTTTAGATTAAATTGAATGTTTTTGCGACATAAGTGAGTAGCTGTAGAAAAGCCATATATCAACAGGGAGAGAGAATACATGATCGCAAAAGCCAGGGCAGAGTTTGTTAGTGACGGCCAGCCTAATTGTGCCCAGTGGGGTTACATTAACAGATGCACAGAAAAACACACAAAGTATATCGCTTTATAACGGCCACATGAGCACACAAACGTTAGAGTAGAGACCACTAATAAAAACACACTTTTTTGTTGTTGTTGTTTCTTGTAGCTGACTTGATGTTTTAATCACAAATTGTTACAGTTTCTTTTTACCTCTATTTTACACGTGCCTGTTTTATCCGTTGTTTTATTATTCAGCTATTGAGGTCTTCATTTTAATTTAATTTCAACCGTATGGACTTCCGAACTGTGCATGAAAAGTGCTGTATAAATAAAGTATATTATTACTACTATTGTTATTAATAATGAATTCTGCAATGTTTTTATTTGTTTCGTTTTTTTCAATAAGAACAGAATGTTCGCATATTTCTTCACCCTGTGTTTTTTCCCCACACATGGATCGGGAGGGAGGCTACAATCTGTTCACAAAATGTTTGGCTTTGAGGGATTGCAGACAGGTCCGTAGGAGGGAATGTTACACAGCACAGACAATAGCTGCATTCACACGGAGCCCCCGGGCGAGGACGGCCAGGGCGACACGCATGCTGGACGTGGAGAGGAGCCCCGTATCTAAGGCTCGAAACCCGGGCAGGCTTGCCACGCTCGGCCAAAACGCAACGCCGGCGGTGTCTCACTTTTATCGCCGTTCCACAGGGCTGTTATCACAGGGAGGCTGATAAGCACCTTCACGAAGGCCTTTAGCCCTGTTATTAGGAACGGGAGGAAGGTTTGCAGTCTGGTTTGGTGTTTGACAATCTGAATGAAAAAAATGTGTGTGTGTGTTTGTGTGGGGGGGTAAGTGTGTGCATACGTGTGTGGTGTGGGTGTGGGTAGGTTTGTGTGTATGTGTGTGTGTGTGTGTGTGTGTGTGTGTGTGTGTGGATAAGTGTGTTTGCAAGTGTGTGTGTGCATGTGTGTTTCTGTATGTGTGTGTAAAAGGGTAAAAGCTGGTAATGGTGACGGATGGATTTAGATGCAGGCAAACACTGTGTTTCTGGTGCAGCAGAAAAGCAGCCTGGGTAATCTCTGATCCATGGGACCAGAGTCCAGTCCAGTAAAGGTGAAGACAGGTACCTTAAATACAGCTCCCTCTCAGGTAAATTGGACCTACAGGTAAGGAGTGTTCACAGGTGTTGTCCAAGGTCTGAAAGTAGAGGCCAGCTCTCGCCTAGACTGCAAACGCCTGTGTTCCTGTCTGTCGCCCTGAGACCAGAGGGGAGGATTCTGCCGGATGGATGGAAGACCAATGGCCGATGGGAGTGCTTTCCCCGGGTGAAATGTGATTAAACAACCACGGCGATTAAACAGACCATAAAACCGGCTCCAAGAATGTGAGTGAGTCACAGGCTTGGGCTGGAGACACACCCACATTCTGGGAATTACAGGGAGCCTGGACAACAGATAACAATACTAATGGCACCGCAGGGCTAAAAGCTAAAAACACACTCCTGCTTCTCTTCAGGCTCAAAGCTCTCAGTGCCACTGTTAATGGAGAAAACGCACCAGTGAGTTATGGCTGCACCTTTGCTCGGATAGAGACTCAGACCGTGTCTAGCGTGGACATTAATTTTACCCAATAAAAAAAACGTGTGAATGCATTTGAAAGCACTGAGCTGCAAAATACATTTTGTGTGATGCTATACTGTCCCAGACTGGGGTTTACTAGTAAACGCTGGAGAGAAACAGTGCTGGTTTTCCACTAGGAAGTTTCTGCAGGCGTGGGGGGGGGGGGCTTATGTCATGAAGCATGCCGTAGATGGAGACTCTGTGTAGTGACACACAGACCATCACCACTTTTAGCCAAGTGTGTTAGCTCTGTTAACCGAGTTAGCCGTGTTAGCAGTGTAACCTGTGTTAGCATGGTTAGCACTGTAAGCCGTGTTAGCACTGTTAGCCGAGTTAGAGATGTTAGCAGTGTAAGCTGTGTTAGCACTGTTAGCAGTGTTAGCCATGTTAGCAGCATAACCTGTGTTAGCAGTGTAATGAATGAGAGAGGCTCCGCTCAGCCTACCCTGCAGCGTTAGCAGTGAGAGACGAGAGGGCGTCTGGGTCAGCCCAGTATGCTCTGGTACGGTCTTATATTTGGACCGCCACACGCCCCCTGTGTCAGGGTAGGATCTGACCAAAACGCCACACCGTGGCCTCTAATCACGGCCGTCTAGTTGACACAATCACAGATAATGTCAGGTTCAACTCATCAGAGCAAGACCTTAAAGTGAGGACGGCGCTTGCATGGAAGGCTCTGAACGGCATGGCCAGTGTATGGAACTCCAACCTCCCCCGAAACATCAAGCTAAGCTTCTTCTATGCGACCGTGGAGTCCGTTCTCCTATACGGCTGTGAGAGCTGGACCCTGAAGCCACCCTACAGAAGTCTCTGGATGGGTGCTACACCAGAATGCTGCGTGCAGTACTAAACATCAACCAGAACGAGCACGTTACCAACAAGCATCTGTATGGGGGGCTACCAAGGCTGAGTGAGAAAGTAGCAGTCAGAAGAATGAGACTGGCCGGTCATTGCCAGAGACACCGGGAGCTCCCAGCCAGCAAGCTGGTGCTGTGGGAACCAACACACGGGCATCGATTACGAGGGCGTCCCACACCAACATACGTGGACGTACTAAGGAAAGATGTAGGAGCTGAAAATGCTGGCGAACTAGCCAGATGCATGGAGGATCGAGATGATTGGAAACGCCGCTGGAGGACTCATCTGAGGACGGCATAGATGACATGCTGACACAATGAAACAAACTCTCGTGTTAGCGCTGGGTCCAAATAAACCCTGTGCAGCGGAGAGAGAGAGAGAGCTCGGACCGGGCTCTTACCTCCTGCACAAACAGACTCTGCGCCTCCTTCTCTGCGTTTTCGGGCACCGACGGGCACAGCGTCCTGCCCTGGCGTCTCAGCGTCAGGATCTACACAGAGAAAAACAGCACAAATCAGCACCAGAGCATTCGACAGCTTAACACAACATCAGAATCAGAATCAGACGTGTCTTTATGGCCGTTCACACTTCAGTGTGTAGGAATGTTTCTTGGTGTTGCTGCAGTGCAGTTAGTCGCACAGTGAAAACACACAGACAGTGTTGCTGCAGTGCAGTTAGTCACACAGTGAAAACACACAGACAGTGTACTACTGCAATAGAGATAGCAATAAACAACATTATTAATACATCAAAGTGCATAGACAATACATTAATACATGGAACAGCCACACCACCTACATTTTACAGTACATTCATCTCACATTATAAAGTGCTATCTACTGTAGCAGTTTGCAGCTCTCTCCGTTTTATCTGTTTGGACATTAGGAAGACCGCTTCGGGGAAAAAACTGTTTCTGTGTCGTAAGGATTTTGTTTTGATAGACCGATAACGTTTTCTGGATGGTAGTTTTTGAAAGAGATGATTTCCTGGGTGAGTGAGGTAAAAAATTATGTTTTTAGCCCGGCCCATTACCCTTTCTCCATAGAGATGGAGGGTAGTTTGCAGCCCACTGATTTTCTGAAGTTTGATTTTAGATTTCTGTGTGGCATTGCCATACCAGATTGTTATGGAGTTTGTAAGGACACATTGGATTATTGCTTTGTAAAACTGTACTAGAACGTTTCGGCACACTTTAAACTTCTTTAGTTGTCTCAAGAAGTATGTTTCTGTGCTTTCCTGGTTACGTTCGTGATGTTTTCCTCCCACTTCAGAGTGTGTGAGATTGTTGTCCCCAGGAATTTGAAGGACTCCACTTCACCAATGGTTTGCTGTTGGGTGTTTCCTGAAGTCAATCACCATTTCCACTGTTTTCAGGATGTTTAGCTCCAAGTTATTGTTGTTGCACCATGACGCCAGTCTGCACATCTCACTCTGATATGCTGCCTCAGCATCATCCGTGATGAGGCCGATTAGAGTGGCGTCATCAGCAAACTTGAGGAGCTTAACAGTACTGTTGTTAGACACACAGTCATTGGTGTAGAGAGAGAATGAAATGGGAGAGAGCACACAGCCCTGCGGGCTCCCGTGCTCATTATGAAGGGATTAGACTGATAGGCACTCATCCTTACAGTCTGTCTCCTGTTTGTAAGAAATTCATAGATCCATAGACTGATGGAGGGATCCTGTTGCAGATCCATGAGTTTCCTGTGAAGGTTATCTGAGATGATAGTGTTAAATGCAGAGCTGAAGTCTACAAAGAGTACTCTTGCACAGGTTCCAGGGAAGTCGAGATGCTGCAGGATGTAACGAAGGCCCATGTTCACAGCATCATCAACACATCTATTGGCACGATATGCAAACTGAAATGGATCAAGATGAGGTAGTAACAGCCTTCAGGTGTCTGAGAACTAATCTTTCAAAGACCTTCATAACGACTGATGTAAGAGCCACTGGTGTATAATCATTTAGCCATGAGATCTTAGGTTTCTTAGGTATGGGTATGTTGACAGAGTAAAAACAAGTAGGAACTTTGTACTGCAGCAAAGACTGATTGAAAAGATGTGTGAGGACTGGACTCAGTTGAGCAGCACAGTGTTTCAGAGTGGAGGGAGAAACGCAATCAGGACCAGCCGCCTTCTTGCATTTCTGCTTTTGGAGAAGCCGGAACACCTGTTCTGTGATGCTGAGTGTTGGTGAGGTGGGTAACAAGGTAGTAGTGGGTGAAATCCAGGGGCAGCTGTCTGTGTGTTTTTATAATCTGCAGTATAATGTGCTTAAATTGTCCAGAAGGGAGGGGTCATCATTAGTTATGATGGTAGCTTTCTTATAGTTTGATACATTTTTCAACCCTCTCCAGCCTGTAGCACTGTCATTGGAAGATAATTGTTGCTCCAGTCTGTCCGTGTATGTATGTTCATTTTGCTGCCTTTATATTGCTTTGTTTAATTGGCATTTTGCTTTCTACACATACGCTATTTAGCAGACGCTTCTATCCTAAGAGACAGTTTGGCCCCAGCAGGAATCAAACCCACAGCCTAAGGGTTGTCAGCATCATGCTCTACCTACTGAGGTGCACAGAACCACACATTCATACATGTTCATACCTGTTCACCTGCACCACTTCAGGTACTGACGGATTATTATCTATTATTTTTATATTGCTTGTCCAGCAGGACATACATATATTATACATACTGTAGTGTCCCTTAGGGTGGGGGGACACACAATTACCTTTTCAGAGGGCACAGGCAAGTGAATAATCCGGAAGAGGCAGTATTTCAAACAAAACAATAATTTTATAAAAACAAATTTCTGACACAAAAACACATACATTATCCTTTGTCCATCCTTGCTGTCTTTGTCCGTAATCCAATGTCAAAATCCAATACAGTTCCTCAAATACGCAATCTTTGGTACACAAAACGGGGTCCTCAAAACAATCCAGGTCAAACACAATCAGCAATCCAAAAACAATTCTCCAAAACACTCACTCACTCACTCACTCACTCACTCACTCTCCACTACTCCAATATACACCTACCTACTCCCTCTCCATGTGACATAAAACAGTCCTTCAAATATCTTCCCAAATTGCCATCAGCTGTCAGTAGTCCTCATGGCTTTATGCATTTCAGCTGGTCGTCAGGTGGGGGACTGCAGGCTGCTGGGAACTGTAGTCCTTTTCTTCCAGTGGCTCCCAAGAATTAACGGGCCAGGCAATCATTTTCCTGTGCGGTCCCATGAGATGCCACACACCCTCCTCCTCAGCTCTGACATAGGGAGGGCTGAGTGGCACTTGTCCAATGGCCATCCGGAGAGCCACCATCTCCAGGTCCACTCCGGAAGTGTCCCCTCTGGATCAAACGTCCGTATTCTCTCGCCACCATTCACCTCCTGCAAAAGCATCGGAAACTCGTTAGGGAATGGTGCAAGTTGCTCACCTCGTCTGCCACCAAATGGCCACATATGGGTACTGGCTCTGGGCTCCACGGACAAAACAATCACCCCTTTGGGTTCTGGGCTTCACCAGCTTTCCATGGCTTGTGCCGTTTCGGAATCTGTGATCCTGTGCTAGGCCCCCCCCACTCCTCTTCCAGGTGGTCAGGCTCAGCAACCAGGAAAAACACCTTCAAAACACGGTTAGCTTTCTCCTTGTATTTCTTTGTCCTATTTGCATCTCCTCTCCACAGACACTTCCCACAGTCATTCCATCTAAACGTCGGCTTGTTCTGCCTCCTGTCTCTCTTCAGGGGAGATCCTCTAATCGCCATTCTTCTTCTCTATCTTCTCAACTTTAGTGACGGAGATGGACTCACCACATCAGGAGATGGTTGGGCGTTCAACCAGGCCTCCTCAGCCATAGTGAAGAGACCCTCCTCAACACTATGGTCCCACCACAGTTCGTCCTCTGCATACTGCTCCTTTAGTCCCCTTCCAAGGTCCTGCAGGCTGAGTGGGATTGAGGACAGCCGATCCCGCTTCGACTCCAACATCTGGTCATCGCCTCCTGCCGGCTCCACTGACTGCGAGATCTCCACCTGGTTGCCAGAATCTTGTACAATGGGAACACGTTTTGCACACTCAAGTTCCGCACTCACCCTTTCTAGTTGAGTCACCGTTCAGAGTTTTAGGACTTCACAAAACAATTTCACTATAGCCTGGTGCTGGGCTTCTTTTTGGTCCAATGTCTCCAGTTGCACTTCCAGCTCTCGCCTTCCCTCGCTCTCCTGCTACGCTCGGCTCTGGAATTGCTCTGCCTCGGACGCATGGGCCTCAGCCGCTCTCCTCAGCTTCGCCTCCTTCTGAGCAAACCTGGTCTGCACATCCACCAACATTCTGACGTACTCCTCTTTGGCCTTGTCCTGGGACTTCGGGATGTCCAGACACTACAGATGCTCTTCCTCAAACTTCTTAATTATGTTTCTCATCTCCTACTCCAGCTCCAGTCTGTGGGCCTCCACATGCCTCACCTCATTTCCAAGAGATGTATTAGTGTTCTCCAGCTCCACAGCCATGTTCCCATTCTCCCTCATGGAGCTGCGGTGCTCATCCTGTAATCTCCTCAAGGCCACCAGGTGGCGCTCCTCCGAGCTCCCCAATTCAATCTTTTTCCTGGCTAGATCAGTCTGGGCAGTCTGGGCTGAATCGCCACCTTGCCACGCTGCTCCTGCGCCTCCAGCACTGAGAGCACCTCCTCTAGCTCCCCAAGCTGCCTTGCTTGTTCTTTTTCTTTGGTGAACATTTCATTTCGCAAGAGCTCCTTTTCCGTTTCCTTTTTCTTCAATAATCCTTGCATGTCCGTCAACTAAAGACGTAACTTGCAAAGCTCTGCCTGGTGTTTTCCAATTTCTTCCTTTCTCTCAGCATGCTCAATAGCTTTTGTATCTTCTGCTTGGATTAGCCTTTTGGACAAAATGTCGATGTTTGAACTCAGCATCTTTACTTCTGCTTTGCTCTCCTTGACTGTCTGAAGAACATGCTCACGATCTACAGTCAACTTCCTGACATCCCTCTGGGACTTCTCCTCGCTGGCTTGCGCAGGCTGCAGTTCATCCCTCAGATGTTGCACCTCCTGGAGTGTCACTCTCCGTCGGTCTTCAATAATGGACGCCCGCCTCTGGTTCTTCACCAGATCTTTTCTGGCCATCACAACATGTCTGTAGGTTCCGAATTTCTTCCTTTGGTCCTTTATCAAAGCCCACGCCTCACCCAAATCTGCCTCCAAACCCACACATCTCTCAGCCACTTTGACCTCACTACTATGCTGCTCTTGTGGCCTACCTGGGTTCTTTTTCCTCTTTTCCCTAGGGGGCGCCACCGAGCAGGAGTAGTCCTGGACTACTTTCTTTGGGGGTCCTTCTTTTGAGTCTTCCCAGCCAACCTCTCCCTTCCAGTAGCACTCACTGGGTTGATGACCATATCCCGGGTCCCGGGATGAGCATAGACATTGATGGGTTCCACTTTGTACCAGTTGGGCCTACTCCTTTTCCCAAGCCTCCTGATGCATCATCCTCACAACTTCAGACACGGCAGCCAGCCTCGTCATCAGGAAAAGAGGGCACCATTCCAGGGTTCGTCGTTGGGTGCGCTCTGGCAACCTCAGGAAATCTGTGATCACCTCTCGTTCTTTAACAGTAAAAGTGCCAAATCGGCAGAAATCTGCGCTAAAAAACCCCCCAAAACACCAGACCTCAGTCTTGGCCGCTTTCAAAACGTTTGCAAACCATGTGAGTTTGGAAGTTTAACGCGTCTTTAGTTTCACGAGAAGGACGACCGGAATCCAGCTTCTGAGAGACGCCAATAAAGAGACACTTAGCAAGCGTAGCAAAAGCAGAACAAATGAATACGTAAACGAACAGACACTAATAGGAAAACCAGAGCCCTTACAGGAAGGAGCGGAAGACGTACTGCATACTCAGTTGGCTGGGACTTCACTGTGAGCAGCTTTCATGAGAAAGATCTAGAAGCTTACTTGAGTAAGTAAGTTAGTTAGAGGTAATTTCCCTACTGATATCAGGAAGCATTGTTTCACACAGGGAGAGTTGTCAGCGTATGGAACAGCTCACCAGGTCATGCAGTGGAGACAGAGACCCTCCGGGAGGGCGTTGAAATCCAGGCTTGAATGGTCTCGTAATTATGTATCCTTATGTATTCTTTAAAAAAATAAAAATAATTCTTTCCAGTTTTTTCCCCTGTATTTCTCCCAATTGTACCCTCTATTTCTTTTGATTCGCCCTCCCCCACGAGCCCGCCGCCCGTCACTATGGGTCAGGCTAATACCCCGAGGCTGGTAATGATCCGCCTCCTCCAAGACGGAACTTGCCCAACTACTTTACAGGGACACCCTTCGTACCGGTTCTCCCTCTCCCTGGGGCAGACAGCCAATCGCCGCCCACGATCGGGGCTCCTGGCCAGAGCCGGGCTGGTGCAGCCAGGTTTCGAACCGTGGCTGCAGTAGGCAACTTGCATTCCGGGCGAATGCTTTGACCATTAGGCCACCGAAGGCCCCCATCCTTATTTATTCTTACGGGGGGCCCCCATTCCGTTCTTGCAGGGGCTCCAAGACACTCCAGGTGGGGGTTCAAAAGACCTGGACACCTCAGCGCTGGAGCCCCCTCTCCCTCCTTTTTCCAAAGGAGTTGGAGCACGTTTTTGCTATAGTTCATTCCACACACTCTGGTTGACCTGTGGCACAGAGGCCCAGCTTGCCCTCTAAAGACAATGGGAGGAGGTGGAAGGTTAGGGTAGGGGGTGCAGGGCCCCTCTGAGTCTGAATCCACATAACATGCATGTACCTGTCTTGCCGCTTCACACCACTAGGGTGTGCTAATGGTTACCCTGAGTCCAAGACTCTCCTCATTGGCTGAGGAGCGTGTGTCATTGTCCCACCCTCCACCTAGATGTCTAGATGACTAATATATTTATCTGTTTTCATTGCTTCCTTCATAGTTGATAATAAAAAAGCTCTGGTTGATGGAGTACACATTCCAGTGAAAGGCGAGGTTCTCTCTCGCGAGTAAGCGCTCGATTGAGTGTTCAACGACCATCCGCAAACAATACCCGACGGCCAATTAAAAATCACAGAGAAAAAAAAATGAGAAGGGCGAGGTTTCCTCTCCTGAGCAAGCGTGACTCGATCATCCATGACTCAATCATCCGTGACTCGGTCATCCGTGACCAATAACCCCATGACCCATTAGCCCATTGCTGTGGGCTGTCATGTGTAAAACTGGCTCACTGGCCGGGTTCGACACAGAGATTTCAGCGCCCCTCTCCCTCTCTCCCTCTGCAGATGATAAGACTAGAGAGATTTGAAAATAAGATTTGGAGCAATGACAAGAAAAAACTAAAACAAGCACAACTGCAATTAATTCGAGGCCCCTTAAAAAAATAGTGCATGTGACTTGACTGACGTAATCGGCTGACTACTTAATAATAAAATATTCATATTTATAATTACATTTTTAGCACACCCTTCATACAATGTTTTTAGAGTTTGTAGTAATGTTAAAGTGCATGTGAATAATATGAATGATTCATATCTATATATAATACAAGCTTTTCCACAGTATTAAAAGTGCCGTTTTCACTTATAAGAGTACCCAGGATTTGAGTTTCCTTTTGAGACCCAAGGGAATGTTCTAGATATAAATATGAACGAGATATGAACTAGATATGGCCGCTAACCCCCAAATCACCCCTATCCCCACCAAGAAAATGGCTGGAACAGAAGTTAATTTACCACTCTGTTGGCCCAAACCTCTGGAGTGTATTTGTCAGTAAGCAGCTTTGCGCTGACGGGAGCTGACCTGGGGAGCGCGGGAGAGACCGCTCTGGAGCGGCTGAGGAGCGCTGACACCCAGCGGCTGTGTTTACCATGCCTGTAATCCACGGCTCTGTCTCACCTGAGATTTCTCTCCCTCACACACTGCACACACGCTCCCTCTGTGGACCACTGTCAACAGAAACGGACGCAGAGCAGAACGCCGTAAGCGTGTAATCAGTAATCACTTACAGGTGACTTCTCGCCTGTAGACTCGCCACCAGTGGCTCACTTCACTGTCTCTCTACCGCTTCCTGAAACCTGAGGGCGGGAGGGGGGGCATCAGGTTTTTTTTTTTTTTTTTTTTTTTTTTTTTTTTACATTTTGTTTTTTTTACTTTTTTGGGGGGGATTTTTTCCAGTTTTTCTCCCAATTTAGTGGCCAATTATACCCTGTAGTTATTTACATTTGCCCTCCCCACACAAACTGGCCACCAACAAGGCAAGCTAATTCCCCGAGGGCAGCAAACTCCTCTTCCTTTGCCCACCCACGTTCTGGAGTCACCCTTACGCGCTTCTCAGCGAGTTCGTCCAGGCTCACCTTCCCCACTCCCCCTGGGGCGGACAGCCAAACGCCCCCCCCGATCGGGGCTCCCCACCCGGGCCAGATTGGTACAGTCGGGGAACTACATACAGCATTTGTCGCAACATCCCCCCCGTGACTTACAACACACATACCACCACTGGTTTTTAGCCAAACCACAAAGTCTTGTGCCGTTTTTACGTGATGGGATTCACCCACACGCTACACAGTACAGACAAAAAAAGTAACCGTGTAGTTTTTATTTTATGTACCTCTGCGCATTTCTGTCTTCCCCAAAAACACTGGTGAGCACACGGGTGTCATCATGCACACTGTGGGGGACGGGGGGGCAGGGGGGTTGAGAACAAACCCCCCCCAGGGTGATGAAGCCCGGGTCAACAGGACCAGGTCTATTTATAGCAGCGGAAACAGAATGGGGAGGGGGCCTTTGCCTCCGGTCACCTTGGGAGTCACAGCCCGGTGTTACTGCACCCCCCTCCCTCCTCCAGCATCAGGCCACCAGGAAACACAATCAGGGCCGGCCGTTTGTGAACCTGCTGCTCTCTCCCGCTCTTCCTGCTGGGAGATGTTAATCTCCGTAATGTAAAAAACAGAAACAAATTGGCCCCGGGGGGGGGGGTGCGTCAGGATGTCGGGCGGGTGGAGGGACGACACGGGGTAAGTGAGCCACCTGAGATCCACCAATCAGAGCACAGCGGCGCAGGGCACAGACTCGGGTCATGTGGATGCTATGCGGTTCTGTACAGGGAATGAAATATCACACAGGCCTATCCAAGCCTCACCCCGTCAATTGACCAACCATGCTCAAGATTAATGCAGCTCTCAGGATCACTCAATATTTAATATTTAAAGTGATGAATTTTTTAAATCACAGGATTCATTTTATAGGCAATTAATGAATTATTACAGGCATGCCTATAAAAGGAACACAACAACAACAACAACCAGCTGAACAATCTGCGGAGGGAAGCTGTTTTTGTAATGAGCCACTTTCGCTGTCTGGGGGAACCTCTCTTTGCATTACAAGCCCAGTTCCCGAATCATTGCCAGTTCTATACATACAAATCCACATATACAGCTGGGTATTTTACTGAAGAAATTCAGGTTAAGTTCCTTGCTCAAGGCTACAACAGCAGTGCCCCACCTGGGAATCGAACTTGCAACCTTTGCGTTACAAGCCCAGCTCCCTAACCATTATGCCACACTGTCACCCAGGCACAGCCCTAGGGATCATCAGGCCCTGCCACACAGAAAGCCCTGCTCTAATTACAGTGCAGACGACGGACCTCTGCTCTACACAATGTCTGCGGTGTGATCCTGAATAGCGACAAGCCCCGGACGGGCCGAGAGGCGCCGTTGTTCTCCTCACCAAACGCTCCCTCTAAAGTTAGACGCCTGAAGGGGCTTCGTTCTCGGGTCACCAAAAAAAACAACGACAACATTTCAAGCTCTCCAAACAACGATATATCAAAAGTTTCCATCGGTGGCAGAGCTGGAGATAAATATCTCTCTTTGTTTGGAGGGTTTGCTCTATTTGGCGATGCCCCCAGCACAGCTGGACAAATGGACAAACGTAAACTCTGCGAGTGCCAACGCCTCTTTAAAAACACAGCAGGCCTCACCCTTCCCCTCACCCCCCCCCTCCACCTTGGCTCTGCTGTGTTTCCACACCTCAGAGAAAATAAAAATCTTCACTGGCCGCACCCAGGCAGGAGGTGAATGACCCGCCATAGAAGAGCAGATCTGAGACGTTTATTACTTTATGAAGGCACAAACCACACTTGACTACAACTTAGAACTTAGTAGTCTTCGCATCTTTATATTTTTTAAGGCCTTTTTTCCCCCCTTTCTCTCCCAATTTGGAACGGCCAATCGTATTCTCAGGCCACGCTCTCTGCCACCTCCGCTGCCGATTGGGGAGAGTGCAGACAATCACGCGCTCTCCTCCCAAACACGCGATCTCAGCCGCCGCTTCTGGATTTTTTCAGTTTTATTTTCTTCTTTACCGAGTAATAAAAAAGGCAGCAGGGCGGTATTGTAGTGTAGTCGCTAAGGTTACTGGGCTTGTGAGGTTGCAGATTTCGATTCCTGAGGTACAGCCGTTGTACCCTTCAGCAATGCACTCAACCTGAATTGCTTCAGTAAATATCCAGCTGTATAAATGGATTGAATGTAAAGAAACGTCAAATGTCATGGACAAGAGCATCTGCTAAATTCCTAAAAAACATTAGCGAACATTTTGTGTGTTTTTTTTTTACAACAACACGACAGCGTGGAAATGAAGGAAAACATGCAGATGAATAATCTTCATTTCCCCTCCAGCTGTAACTCCTGTCAACAAACGAGGGTTCTTCTGGCAGCCTGGGGCCAGCCTGCTGAGACGGGGACCGGCTCGCGAGGCGGAGCAGTGAGAGACGGACGGACAGACGGATGGACACGCTCGCACGGTTATCTCAGAGCAGGCAGATGTTCGGTCCTGTCACGGCGTCCGTCTTTCTGTGATTTGAAGACACCTGTTGTTTCTTTGCACAGCACAATGCCTTGTACACCCCCCCCCCACTCGTAATGAGAGTACCAGATAGGGTCACCGGTCCACACCCCACACTGGAGGGCTCCCTACTCCAGGGGGGGGCCTAACTCCTGGACCCCCCCTTTTCTTTTGTCACAGCCAATCTCTTCATCAATTAAGGTTGTATAAAACATGCGTTTAAATGCTTCGAGCTTAAACTTACTTATTTTTTTAACACAATGCAGGTTTGGCTCCTTGCCTATCTTCAATAGACTTT
This sequence comes from Aldrovandia affinis, assembly GCA_029706075.1. NCBI lineage: Eukaryota > Metazoa > Chordata > Actinopteri > Notacanthiformes > Halosauridae > Aldrovandia > Aldrovandia affinis. Next base: position 1,545,600 of record JAINUG010000178.1, on the reverse strand, counting down.
AAAAGTCTCTCATTAAGAACAGCTTGTTGCAAATGTGGTTTAAACCCTGAGGGTTCCCCTGGACCGAGTTTGGGGACCGCTGTGCTACCCCAGTACTAGCTTTAGAATAAATGTTTGTCTGGCGTCAGACATGTTCTGGGAAAACCTGTACAACCTAAATAAAATGCGAGTGAACTTGTTTTCTCGAATACTTCTGAGCTCCTTGAAAAGTGCTGGGGTTTTTTTTGGTCTGCACTGAACATAATGGAGTACTTATTTAAAAATATGTTTGTGTGGTAAGACAGACGGCGTGTCGGGGACAATCCCTCTGAAAATAGACACATTCTCAAGTGTTCTTACTTCCTTGCAGCTTTGTGTTCCAGACAGAAAACCCCATCTCATCCTGTCCACCCAGTTCCTCTCCCGTGCACAGGAGTCGATGGAAAAGGCCTTTCTCATTGGCCGTGCCGAGAGGAAACTGCCTTCTCATTGGCCGCACTGAGACAAATCTGCCTTCTCATTGACCATACCGACAAGAATCTGCTTTCCCATTGGCCGCACAGAGAAGAATCTGCCTTCCCATTGGCCGCACTGAAGGGAAATCAGCATTTTCATTGTCTGGACTGATAACCTTTACCCTGCCGCAGCCCAGGAGGAAAATAAAACCAGTATGCCACGCGACCTCTGACCTTCCTCTCGATGTAAATAAAAGGAAAGGAAAGCCTCGCCTAGCATTCACAAGCTGTCACGAGACCATAAAGAAATGGACTTCGGCTTCTTCAGAGAGGCCCTGTACTTCTGTGGATCATGTGATGGACACATGGATGACTGTGCAGTGTTGTAAAATTTTTATGAAGCAATTAGTTAAAGAATGATTAAAAGAGGGGCCTCAGATAGCATAGCGGTCTAATGCACTCGCATTGACTGGTGCTTTGCGAGTGTGAGCTGCCTATCACGGTCGCGGTTTGAAAGCCAACTGTGCCAGACCAGCCCTGGCCGGGAGTCCCAATCGGGGGTGGCATTTGGCTGTCCACCCCAGGGGGAAGGGGGGAGGGTGAGCCGGCACAAACTCACAGAGAAGCGCAAAGGGTGTCTCCAGAAGTAGGTGGGCGAGTTCCGTCGCGGAGGAGGCGGATCATCGCTGGCCTCTGGGAATTGGCTTGACCCGGAGGACAGGCGGAGAGTTTGTGGGGGAGGGCAAATCAAAATAAATAAAGGGTATAATTGGTTACTAAATTGGGAGAAAAGCAGGAAAAAATCTGAAATAAAACGAATAAATAAATAAAAGGCTTGCTGTCTGTTCTAGGGCAAGTATCTGTACATAAACAGCATTATTTATAAATGTATGTAATTAATTTGTTGGCAAGCACTCTTATCCAGGCTGAATTACACTACTTACATATTTTATAATACCACCCATTCAGTTTGTCCAGCTGTGACCCAACTGTGATTTGAACCAGCAACCTCTTTGGTTGGCAGGTCAAGTTTCCTGATGGCTATGCCACATTGGTGCTACCTGACGTAACAGAAAGACAGGGCAGAATAAGGCCTTGCCTATTCCATTACTGATGCGTGGGAGCCAAACCACAGTGAGTCAAAATTAAAATGAACCCATGGCAACATTATTTGGTTAAATAAAAGCGACTGCGCGGTCATTTTGCACGGTTCACGTAGAGAATGTTTGCTTGCGCAGGATGACCTACCATGTTTTTACAGAACACATTCCTGCTCTAGACACCTGGATATTTCGTTCTTCTTTTCCAGAGGAACTCAGTTTGAGTTTTCTGCCTGAGGGTGTCACACGTGATGTTTGAACCCGTGACCCCAGGCCCCGAGGTCACAAGGTCGGTGGTTTAACAGGTACAGCCGACCCCCGTTTCCACGGCAACCAGGAGCGGAGGTTTTCGTGATGGCCGCCACAGGTAAGCCTCAGGCCGCGATGTCCGTTGCCATGGAGATACTACTCGTCAAACCGGCGCCGCCTCCTCCTGAGAGGAGTGGGGGGCCGGGGGGGGCGGACCAAGCAGCTGGGTCGGATGTCTCCGGAATGTCGCTTCCTCTTTGAAAACAAATCCGGCAGCCTCACCTGGCGGGCCCCAACCCCTGGGGGAGGCAATCAGTTCATCCTGCCAGTCTGTCTCCTCCATACGCATCACTTCCTGTCACCTCTTCACTTTCAGGGGGAAATTTGTTTTGTCATCCGCCGGGGCGACGTCAGAAAACAGAAGAGACTTGCAGTGCGCATGTGCTTTGAGGTGCCCTCTGAGTGCACTGTATCTCTGCCTCCATTTCTGAAGTGAGAGCAGATTGTACGAATCCACTCTTCAATGGCGGTAAATGCATTCCTGCACAAATGTGAGGGGAGGGGGGCTCACCTGGACAGAGACAGGAGGGTAACACAGTGGGGAGGGGGGTAGGAGGGTAACACAGTGGAGTTGTGGGGGAGGGGCTCACCTGGAAGTCCTCCAGGGGGAACTGCAGCATGTCCCGCAGGACATCGCTGAGGATCTGGGTCTTCCTCTGCACCAGCACGCTCTCATAGTCCAGCGGCTCAATCACCTTGGGCTTCACCTGAGACCAAACGCAAACAACACCCTGTTACACACCGTTACACCTCATCACACCCCGTTACACCCTGTTACACACCGTTACATCCCCTTTACACCATGTTACAAGCCGTTACACCCCCCCACCCAGAATCCAGCAAGGATCGGCACAATCAGGTGCCATTCACCATTTTTAACTGAAGACCCGTTAATAATTAAAAACATTTATTTTTCCATTCACCGCCCTCCAGTTTGGGATGCCCTCTGTAGACCCATCACTAAACACTCGCGAGCAGCCACTGCTCCCTCTCACTCAGACTCTCACAGCCGACTGAAAGCCTCACTCCACGGGCAAACCTACAGCCAAATATTCACCATACCATGACATCTGGCAATGGTCAGAACTTGAAAAAGTTCATATTTTAATATTACATATATTATCATTTATTTGCCAGACACACTTATCAAAAAAGGAGTAACTGGGACACAAAGTTCTTTGAGTTCTAAAAAGAATGTTTTTTAGGATACACACGCTGCCAAAAGGATTGTCATTAAGACCAACATGCAGAGACCAAGCTAATGTGCCACCGTTTCCTAACAATGATCCGGCAACAATGATCCTGTATCGTAAGGCTGAGAAAGAAATATCCTTCTGTAAGAGCAGAATGGCTCAATATGAGATTTCTCTCTCGGGGATTAGTGGGGTAACCAGATACTGGGGGGGTCGGGCCTGTCCACCATATGGGAACCGAGCACGGCTGTGAATGCACACAATAGGACCTTAATCCACAAAGGGAACGAGGAAGCAAACAAGGAAAGCGTGGATGAAATACAGCCCAGGGACGTGACATGAGCTCACCCCATATTTTTCTTTGTTTAAAAATATATATTTTTGAAAGAAAAATAGCTTTACATTTTGAGGTTTCCAGAAACAAAAACCCCAGCAAGTTTATTGAATAGATTTTTTTCAAAGCTACGCACTCCCTCACACTTAAAAAAATATGAAATAAAATACTTTTGGGTGGGAGGCTGGTAATATTTGGCCAGTCAGAGAAAGGACAGCGAGAAGTGGAAAGTACTTTTGCCCGTGGAACGTGAAGGGAGTGAGGGCTGCAGTCACGGGCGAGAAACTGATACTGCCACGACAGATGTGTAATAACGCTCGCCCATTCCAGAACACACCGTCTTCTCTTTCAGTTTCCCCAAAGAATTTGGGAAATTATGGAGAACAGCAATGTGTATCAAAAATATTTGTTACTGTCATTTATTGTATGTATTATGATACTGTTTAATAACTACTAGCTAACGTGTTACCGTGCACCAACTAGCTAGCTAAATAGTGCTAGCTAGATTTATATTCATACCAGTTTATTCATATTCAGTTACCTTGGTTAATTGGGTCAATAAAGTGAAAATGTTAACACACTTCCGTGGAAATGAACTTAAATGAACAGCACTGACATGGCCTGCATAGAACGCCAGTTCAGCACACTTTAATAGTTTAGGCTCATCCTAAAAAAAATCTGTATAAACTAACCATTGTAGTTGGATTGTTTGTCTCCAGCCGATTGTTGCTATGTATGTTACTACATTGATGTCTCTGCACAGTGTTGATGGCACTCGCCCATTGCAGAACACGCCACAATCGCTCCAGGAAACCAGATTTCCTATGCCCCGCCCATTACGGCATGACATCATAATGACCTCTTCCTGATCCAGCTCAAACCGGTTGTAATGACCTCTCGACTCGGTAAGTAAGGTATTGGTGGTGAACACACACACACACACACACACACACGCACACACACGCAAACACACACGCACGCATGTGTATGTGTGTGTGTGTGCGCGCGCGTGTTTAGGTTTGGCCCACTGCCTCCACACTCCCCTCACATCTGGTGCTGATAAGGCAAAGCAAGGTCCCACAGGCAGAGCGTTGGACAGTCTCACTGAATCTGTGCTGGGTGGAAATGCTAATATCTCAGCGCTTCCCCCTTGGAGAACAGACTAACTCTTGCGCTGTAGTCGAGGACTTTATACAGATGTTTTTAAAGATGGGAGTATGTGTATACGCGCTCATAAACAAAAACACACACACACACACACACACACATACAAACACAAACGCACGCACACACGCACACACACACGTACACACACACATAAGGAAGCACATGCCAGTCATCTTCTACAGGAACAGCCCTTACGTGCATGAATGAGTCCTAATAGGTGTGCTCTTGGCGGCAGGGAGGACAGATGAGTCAAAGTGATTAAAGGCCTGTTGGACAAGCACACAGACGCTCAGAGATCCAGCTGTACAGTTATCTACACGGACGATTCCTGCAAGATTACAGTGTACAGCCCTGCCCCGCCCTGCCCCGCCCACTCAGTCTCACACACACAACATCACGCATCACACGCAACCAACGCTTCTTCACCCGTTTCCCTCTCTGAGCTGCCAGAGCCTGACCCTCGATTCAGTACTGCGGGCTGGACATCAATGGTGGAAATGGTTTTATGTCTATGGTGGATGTCCTTTTATTACATCTATGGTGGAAGTGCTGTTATGTCTATGGTGGAAGTGCTATTATATCCATGGTGGATGTATTTTTGTTATATCCAGTAGGAAAACCAAAAAATAAAGAAAATGTCTCTAAAAAAGTTAATAAAAGGTAATGAAACATGAAATGCAGATGCATTCCCCAGGGAAAGTAGGATCCGGTGAGCTCACCACACAGTCTCCATAAGAGCGATGGAATTCACCGAGTGAGCGCACACAGCAGGGAGGGACCCGTAGACAGGCAGTGGGTTTAGGCCTAGAGCCAGGAGGGGAGAAACCGGACCCCCCCACGTTCCCACCCTGCATGCTGTGAGTATACCATAACATTACGCTCACATTTCAGACATTTTAGCAGACGCTCTTATCCAGAGTTTACATTTCTTTACACACAATCCATTTATACAGCTGGATATTTTGCTGAAGCAATTCAGGTTAAGTGCATTTGCTCAAGGGTACAACGGCAGTGCCCCACCTTGGAATCGAACCTGTAACCTTTTCGTCACAAGCCCAGCTCCCTAACCATTATACTACACTGCTGCAGCCGTACAAGCGTAAGATACAAGGACCGTGGGATAAAATGAGGACACCGTCTCCAGCGGTGGGTAAAAATATCCCGCTGCGCAGACAGATACAAACGACAAGGTGCAAAAAGTACACCGAAAAAAGCAACAACCAAATGTCAGACTGATGTAAAGACAGGGCAGGGAGGATCTGCAGCGAGCGCAGTGAGCAGCACTGGCCTCGCGCTGTTCAGAGCAGGAGCAGAGCAGGGTGATCGGTGGTGTGTCTGTGCGTGAACGTGTGTGGACGTGCCGGTGAAAACAGCGTGAGAGGAGAGCGGCGAGAGCCCGACGCAACACCAACCCCCCACACACAAAAAAACACACAGTCCCACAGGCCACACACACACACACACACACGTGCAGGTCTTCTCCTGACCCTGATGTTGTCATACCAGTTTTTGCTTATTTGAGATCATTATTATGTTTTTGGTCATTTCAGGTTATGCAAGTTTCTGGTAATTTGAAGTTATACAAGTTTTGAATTATTTGAAGTTTCTGCCTATTTGAGGTTATACAAGTTTCTGGCAATTTGAGGTCATTGTTAGTTTTTGCTTATTTTAAGTTATACACATTTCTGGTTATTTGAGATCATTGTAAGTTTTTGGTTATTTGAGATTATATATGGTTATATAAGGTTATTTGAGGTGATACAAGGTTACTCAAGGTCATTGCGGTTTTCCCTTTGCCTCCTTCATTTCCCCCAGTTGTACCCTGTCGTTGCTCTGAAATTCCAGGGCCCCCACTCACTCTCTCTCCCCTCGTGACTAGTCTCCTCCCTCCCTCCCTCTTTCTGCGCGCATGCTGATGTCTTCCACATGCCAGCGTCAGCGATCAACGACCGGGCCGACAGGACCACATGGCAACCGCAGGGTGACCACAGCCAAACCGCAGGGTGACCACAGGGGTTAGAACACTCTCTGCTGAACTGCTGGGTGTCACAGCACACTGGTGGTTCTGGTCTGCATCCTGTTAAGGCACTGTTCTAGTGTGTGGATGAGCCCCACGGTCTGCATCCTGTTAAGACACTGTTCTAGTGTGTGGATGAGCCCCACGGTCTGCATCCTGTTAAGGCACTGTTCTAGTGTGTGGATGAGCCCCACGGTCTGCATCCTGTTAAGGCACTGTTCTAGTGTGTGGATGAGCCCCACGGTCTGCATCCTGTTAAGACACTGTTCTAGTGTGTGGATGAGCCCCACGGTCTGCATCCTGTTAAGACACTGTTCTAGTGTGTGGATGAGCCCCCACGGTCTGCATCCTGTTAAGACACTGTTCTAGTGTGTGGATGAGCCCCACGGTCTGCATCCTGTTAAGGCACTGTTCTAGTGTGTGGATAAGCCCCACGGTCTGCATCCTGTTAAGGCACTGTTCTAGTGTGTGGATGAGCCCCACGGTCTGCATCCTGTTAAGACACTGTTCTAGTGTGTGGATGAGCCTCATGGTCTGCATCCTGTTAAGGCACTGTTCTAGTGTGTGGATGAGCCCCACGGTCTGCATCCTGTTAAGACACTGTTCTAGTGTGTGGATGAGCCTCATGGTCTGCATCCTGTTAAGGCACTGTTCTAGTGTGTGGATAAGCCCCACGGTCTGCATCCTGTTAAGGCACTGTTCTAGTGTGTGGATAAGCCCCACGGTCTGCATCCTGTTAAGGCACTGTTCTAGTGTGTGGATGAGCCCCACGGTCTGCATCCTGTTAAGACACTGTTCTAGTGTGTGGATGAGCCTCGTGGTCTGCATCCTGTTAAGGCACTGTTCTAGTGTGTGGATGAGCCTCATGGTCTGCATCCTGTTAAGGCACTGTTCTAGTGTGGGGATGAGCCCCCACGGTCTGCATCCTGTTAAGACACTGTTCTAGTGTGTGGATGAGCCCCACGGTCTGCATCCTGTTAAGACACTGTTCTAGTGTGTGGATGAGCCTCATGGTCTGCATCCTGTTAAGGCACTGTTCTAGTGTGTGGATGAGCCTCACGGTCTGCATCCTGTTAAGGCACTGTTCTAGTGTGGGGATGAGCCCCACGGTCTGCATCCTGTTAAGACACTGTTCTAGTGTGTGGATGAGCCCCACGGTCTGCATCCTGTTAAGGCACTGTTCTAGTGTGTGGATGAGCCCCACGGTCTGCATCCTGTTAAGACACTGTTCTAGTGTGTGGATGAGCCCCACGGTCTGCATCCTGTTAAGACACTGTTCTAGTGTGTGGATGAGCCTCATGGTCTGCATCCTGTTAAGGCACTGTTCTAGTGTGGGGATGAGCCCCACGGTCTGCATCCTGTTAAGACACTGTTCTAGTGTGTGGATGAGCCCCACGGTCTGCATCCTGTTAAGGCACTGTTCTAGTGTGTGGATGAGCCCCACGGTCTGCATCCTGTTAAGGCACTGTTCTAGTGTGTGGATGAGCCCCACGGTCTGCATCCTGTTAAGGCACTGTTCTAGTGTGTGGATGAGCCCCACGGTCTGCATCCTGTTAAGGCACTGTTCTAGTGTGTGGATGAGCCCCACGGTCTGCATCCTGGTAAGACACTGTTCTAGTGTGTGGATGAGCCCCAGTCTGCATGCTGGTAAGGCACTGTTCTAGTGTGTGGAGGAGCCCCAGTCTGCATGCTGGTAAGACACTGTTATAGTGTGTGGATGAGCCCCAGTCTGCATGCTGGTAAGACACTGTTCTAGTGTGTGGATGAGCCCCAGTCTGCATGCTGGTAAGACACTGTTCTAGTGTGTGGATGAGCCCCAGTCTGCATGCTGGTAAGACACTGTTATAGCAGTGCTCCAGCTCCAGAGCGTTCCAGTGCCGACTGTGGCCAGCAGCCCCGCAGGGTGACGCGTAACTGGCCATAGCATCGGCCGGGGAAGAAAAAAAGCTCCCTCTGCTCATTCATTGCCTCCGCCCACTGTCACCAGCGTAGCGGTGACGTTCCAGCGGAACAATGTCCTCTCAGATCACTCACGGCACGTGGCGCCTCGGCCTCGGGAGGAGGCTGTGATTTCGCTGCTCGCCGACCTGGAGGAGCAGCTGCACTGACCCAGGCGGAGAGGCTCGCTCTCCAGACTCTCCTGCGCTACCTGAGATCCCGGCGTTTCCTGAGACGGCTCTGAGCTCGTTCTCTTTTGTCTGCTTTTTTTTTTTTTCTCTCCCAGATTGGAGACAGTCTGGGCAGGACAGCCCTTTATATAAAAGAGCAGATGAAGAAAAACAGCCCTGCCAGTGGAGCCTGTTAAAGAACAACAGGCACGCACACAAACACAAACACACAAACAAGGGGCGTGGACACACACACACACATACATACATACATACATACAAAAAGAGGGCTGTGGACACAAACACAGACACAAATGTGCGTGCACACACACACACACACACACACACACAGTGGGACGCGGACTCAAACACACACACACCAGCCTCAACACTGACTTTACTCTACAACACACACTGATACACAAGTGTGGCTGCCAGCTGGCTCCTGCTAACTGTTACTCTAATAATTATCATGATATTTCATGGCATATTGACCTATGATTCTGTGAGAAATGGTAGTGCTTCCTGTCCTCATGACAAAAAAGCAAGAAAAAAAAGAGCAGAAATTTACTGGTTTCATTTCCGTAATCTGCAAACTTGATTTTGGCGATAGCGTCGTTCCTCGTTGACCCCTCCTCCCCCCGTACTCGTCCCGGTCCTCAGGAAAGGCGCAGTGAGTCACGGGGGGAGACGGAGGCCAAACGCGGCTGGATCCGCCCCAGTGCCGTGCCCCTTCACTCCCCTGTCATTAAGGGTGTCCTTTGAGCCGCGCAGGAGGTAAACAGCGCAATCACCCCCCGCAGGAATGC
>JAINUG010000178.1:1523629-1531129 GCA_029706075.1 Aldrovandia affinis | reverse complement strand
TTTGCTCCTTCAGATCCTGTTTTTGGGCGGGACTTAGTTGCTCCCCTATCTGCACATCCATGGGAGGGATCTCGGTACCTGACATTTTGGGTCACAGCACACCAGGGGCATAACATTTTTAAACAAATTGACATGATATATCTGGCTTACATTTCGGCGATCAGGTTGTCACACCCGATAATTTCACCTCTCCAACTTTCTTGATGATCTCATATGATCCTTTCCACCTCAAGCACAAGCACTTTATCGCCCGGCTGGAATTCTCTCAGCTGAGTCCCCCGGCTGTATATCCAGGCTTGGGCAGCCTGAGCCTCTTGCATGTGCTCTCTTACCATGAGCCACAACTTAGCCATTCGGTCCCACAATCCTCCCACTTGCTCGATCAGAGTGCACTGCGGAGATGGCTGCTGCTCCCAAGCCTCCTTAGCCACATCCAGGAGCCCTCTAGGTTGCCTGCCGTAAAGCAGTTCAAATGGAGAAAACGGGTCGACTGGTATACTGGGGAACCTCTCGCATTGCGAAGATCGGGAAGGGAAGTAGTTGGTCCTGGTTCCTCCTGTCATGCTTCCACCTGCTTCCATCACCTTCCTCGGCATACTCAGGGTTCGGTTGACCCGTTCCACTAATCTGTCTGTTTGGGGATGATAAACTGACGTACGCACATGAGCCATCAACTTGCACAAGTCTTTCATACTGCGGGACATGAAGGGCGTTCCCTAGTCAGTCAGGATCTCATCCGGAATGCCCACTCTGGAAAACAATATTATTAGTTCATGTGCAATGCCTTCGGTTGCCATAGTGCGTACTACTTTTTGGGAGGGGCCCAACCAAATCCATAGCTATTTGGCTAAACGGTGTTGAAATGATGGGTGATGGTATGAGGGGGCTCCGAAACACAGGCTTCAGGCATTCCGAGCATTCTCTGCAGAATTTCTCAATTGCATTCTTTATCCTCGGCCAATGGAACCGCGCTTTTATCCTGTTCATCATTTTTTCTACGCCAAGGTGAGCTCCTAACACATGGGAATGCCCCAGCTGTAGGACCGTTTGGATAAATAGTCAAGGTTCTAGCAGCAGTTCACATGTTTCATTCTGTTTCTTGTCTACTTGATACAACAGTTTATTTTTTATGACAAAATGTGGGTATTTTGTCACCCCTTCGATGGGACTGCCGTACACCACCGTCACTTGCTGTAGAGCATACGTCAAGCTCGAGTCCTCCAACTGCGTGGTCTCAAAACGCCCAGCAAGGGATGTGGGTTCTGGCATTCCCTCCGGGTCCCTAGGGAACAGATCACCGAGACTCTCCCCTTCAGATTACCTCGTCGTCATCTTGCTGCTCCTTTACACTCGCGGTTTCTGACAGAGATTCAGTGGAGGCGTTGTGGTCTACTTCCTGGAGGCTGCACAGTTTTGCTCCCGCAGGGAACTTCGTGAGAGTGCTGTGCGGACCCCGGTTTCTTTCCCTTGTCCTTGGGCTTTTCTGCATCCCCGCCCATAGGTTTCGCAAACACCGGAGATTCCCTTCCGATGAACACGGGTACTGGGAGGTTTGGGACAATACCCGCCCTCCCCACTTGTTGCCCCTTCGTGGTTTGCAGGTTAATTGAGCAGTATGGTGGGATAAGCTGCCGTCTTCCTTCCCTGTCCTCCATGGTACATCATCTGTCTTCTTTCTCTCTTTTGTTCGGTCGTGGGTTCGGGTTTGGGGGGTCGGCTGCTCCGCAGGGCTGTCTGATGGCCTTCTACCAGCTCTACAAGCTGGTCAGCGCTTTTCGGGTTGACCTGGCTGGCTAGCTTCTTTGCCTCCTAAGGGAGAGAGTGCAGGTATTTATCGATGACAATACGATCCAGTGGGCTCAGCGACGCCGGTTCAGCGGTCATCCAGTTCTTGGTGATTCGGATCAAATCATGCATCTGCGACCAAGCCGAGAGAGCAGGGCTATACGTCAACTTCAGGATGAACTGGCTGGGGTTTATCTGGCGCCGGAGCTCTGTTGGGGCCGGTGCTCTGTTGGGGCCGGTGCTCTGTTGGGGCCGGTGCTCTGTTGGGGCCGGTGCTCTGTTGGGGCCGGTGCTCTGTTGGGGCCGGTGCTCTGTTGGGGCCGGTGCTCTGTTGGGGCCGGAGCTCTGTTGCGGCTCCTGCGGTGGTAGGGCGTCTGATTTCTGCACGCAACAGCGCCACCTGTTGTCGCTGATCCTCAAACAATTCCTGATTCATTGCTTGTTGCGCCAGGCTTGCCTCCACGAGTTGCTTGACAAGTGCTTCCATTTTCCCGTGTACAGCTTTATTATTGACCAGTTTGGGCTTTTCAGGCACGTTTGCTTGCCCACATTCTCCACCAAATGTAGCAGAATCCGGGGTGTTGAGTTTCAACTCCACCAGATGATCAATAATAAACCCACCTACACAGGCGAAATGCAAAAAAATGAGTATTTTATTCAGGGGAATTAGCACAAAGGGAAGGGGAAACCAAGTTTTTATTTCATGCCCAAATAAGGAGAAGGGGTGGAGCCAGCAACCCATCACATATTTCCCCTCAATTGACCCTTCGCTAAACCACGCCCCAAAACGCAACCTGGCCAATCACAGCGCCGTGTTTTACATACTCCGACAGAGAGTCCGACAGTCTTTTGCTGCCCTCCGTTGACTTTCACGCAAAAATTCGAATTTTTCTTCATTTTCGAGCTGGTTTTGCGGATTTTTAGCCAATTATGGTTAAACGTTGTGCCTGGGGCACGTGTAACAGTGACACTCGTTACCCAGAGAGGTTTGAAGGAGATATACGTTTTTTCCCTTTACAAAACCTAAATCAAATCCTGAAAAGTGTAGACTGTGTATAAAGCTATGTGGACGTCCTCATACCCAGTTGAACACCTCCAAGATCAACAAGCACAGCTTTGTCTGCTCCAAGGTCAGTAATTACTCTTATCAACCGTAAAATAATGTTATGCTGTTGTTATCAGATGTTAGCTGGTTAACCTAAATTATCGTAAGGTTCGTAGCTATCCGTGGCGCTAGCAAGCTTAGCCAGCGACACTAGCGTGGCTACGGTCTGGATATACAGCTCCGGGTTGCAACGTTGGTAAAGTTAGACTAAATGTTAGCTTTGTTATTCGTGATCCAGCCAGCTTGCTAACGTTAAGATGTTACTATCATTACTATTTCAGCACTTTGTCAATGGGCGCAGAAACCTGTGGAGCTAACCAGAGTAATGTCGTTACAGCACAGGCTACTAATGTTACGTTACTTAGCTAATGCTAGCTAACTTACTACTGAATGTAACGTTATATAGGCCTACTGCTTTTGTTTTTAATGATTGTAATAGTGAATAAAGTGTATAAAGACCTACCCAGCTTTACAGGAACAGTGTTGCTCCTTAATGTCGTTGTCCTCTGTCTCAATCGCCAGGTGATTCACTTTTACTTTGTGATCTGTAGGCTATCCCTTCTATCCTAATTTTTTTTGCGTAATTTTTTTGCAGAGTAATTATGATATCCTGGATATAACCTTCGAAAGCATACTGTAGGCTCTTCTGTCTGGTTCTATCGGAAATCTCTTGTCTCTATCTATCTCTATGTCTATTTTCCAAAAATTGGATAAAACTTCTCCAGGGAGAGCAGTTAGCGACAGCGGTAGCGCCATGCTGGCTCCGAAAGCTTGATGTACTTAGCAACAATAACTAAGGGGGGCGTGGTTTAGCGAAGGGTCAATTACCACCCCTCGGGTGGCTTCCACTATATATATATATATATACACAATATTATGTCATCTTTCTTAAAGCACAGTTTATGCACCTTCCTTTAACAGAGCAGCAGGTTTACTGCAGGGAGTGAGGCATGCGAGCATTTCCACCTGGGATTTGCTCAATTCCGCACCCTCCCCTCGCCTCGTCCTCATCCTCACACGCACTTAACACACGGTAGGCGTATTTGCCTTAAATGTGACAGCTCTTGGATAAAGGTGCTGTTTTTGTGGGACAGGTTAGGAGACATTCAAACGAAGGAAACGAAGAGCAGTGATGAGAATCTGAATGAACTGAGTGAAGGGTGGCACTAAAGCGCTTCCGCTCCCGGCAGTCTCCCGATTGGTCAGCAGGATTAGGGGTGTCTGTCTCCCTGGTGAGCAGGCGCCAGAGGGGCGCTCCGAGCTCACGTGTGTCCCCCCGCCCACGGGAGGGGCCCCCCTGGGGCTGCAGCTGGGGGAAGTGTCTCTTTTCACACCCATTTGTGAGTTACACACTCTGTCACCAACACAGCTGCTGCTCTACTGCCATTTCCAGCTGTAGAGGGGCAGCTGTGCACATATGCACGCACGCACGCACGCACGCACGCACGTGCACACACACACACACACGCACGCACACACACACACACACACACACACACACACGCACACAGAGTGCTGTAAATCCAGTCATCAGACATTGCCCTGGGGAGCTCTTCCATCTTCAGGAGCTGAGAGAGTCAGAAGTACAGAGCGGCTTTGTTCTGGAGCGGCCGATCCCAGCAGCTTCCTCCACTCGCGGATAAGAGCTTAATACAGACACTGTGCAGCTGCATATTAATATCTCTGCTCCGCACGCTGGCACGCCTCTCCTCCCTCACCTCCTGTCTTACACGATCTCCTCAAGAGTTTATTATTTCCACAACTCAATTTCCCATCAATTTCCCAACGGCATCTGTCACGCTACGCCACTGTGCCATAAAAGACAAAACCATTTGTGTGAATTTCCATCAGCTCATTCATTACAAACACCCTTACTCATGGCTACGCACCAGCACTACAACCAGGGCATGCATGTAAGTTACCAAGGAGACCATCTCTTCTGTCACTCTGACACACCCCAAAGAAGGTTATTGGGGGATGAGTGCACTTTGAAACGCCCACACACACACACACACACATTCACCCGCATTACTGTTCGGTTTCTTTACGGTAAGCGTTGTGCGCCTGTCCGTCACACAGCTTGTGTTTCACCTTGGGGGTTTTCTTTCAGACAGTTACTATATATTTTTTATTTTCTGTTTTTGCTTTTATTCCCCATTTTTCTCCCAATTTTAGTAGCCAATTATACCCTTTTTCATGTCAATTATGACCATCTTTGTATGAGAGCTCGCTGCCATAGTCCCGATACCGGTAGTGGGCACTGTACCACCTCCTCCGAGCCGGCACCCGCCATGGTCTCCATAACACACAGGACGACTCCTATTTGCAGCGAACTCATATCGGCTTCCCTCCCCCCTCCCTGGGGCAGACAGCCAATTGTCGTCCGCCCCCTAGTGGCACGCCCGGCCAGAGCCGAACTGGTGTGACCTGTTGGAATCGAACACGTTACTATATTTATATATATATATAAATGTTATTGCATTTTATTGTGATGTAATAGTCACTGAGTGGTAGGGACTGCCCTCTGTGAGCATCCAGCAACGTGCCCTTGCACAAGAGCAGCTGCCAATCAAATAAATACAAGATCAAACAAGCACGAAATCACGGATCTCGGATCAAGGCACGAAACAGTCATTCGCGACGGAAACAAACAAACAGAACAAACAGAATTAGGAATCACGGTTCCTGTGTCCGCGTCCATTTGGCCTAACTGACAGCCTGGCCTATACCAGCGGATCTCTGATCTAATCAAAAGTGGGGGGGAAGATAATTCATTTACAAGAAAGAAAAATATCAAACAAACAATTCATTCATGCGCATCTATTCCGGGCCCTGTCCTTGATGCTGTGATTGCCCGGGTGAGAGAGGGACACGGAGGCTGGCAGTGCGGATTTCCTGCCCTCCCGTGATACGAGGTACACGGAGCGGGACACTTCAAACGCACTTCCTCTCCCCCGCTACGCGGCTCGCGCCTGGGATTAACGGCCGGCTGGGAAAGAGATCTGGTGTGAAACGTACGTTTGTTCTGTCAGGAACTAGAAACATCCTGCCAGAGAATGGCTTCTTTTATGGCCTCTACGGATTTTAGACAGACAAACCGCTTTTTAAAAATGTATTATTGTATCATTTGCTGTTATAGCTATTATTATTATTTTTATTACATTTCAAGATACTCTGTTCCAGGGTGCAACAGCAGTGTTTCAGCTGGGATTAGAACCCACAACCTTCTGGTTACCAACCACATTCCAAAACCACAACTCCTGGTATAGTATTGGTTTCACACAAGCAAATACAGAGAACATGCATTTATCTTGAGGGGTTTTCCACCAAAAATAAAAAGGACATATTTAAAACATTGTAATCCCACGGAGGGTGGAGAATGTGAATAATGACATCATACAGCCTTTGCGGGTCACACACACACACACACACACACACACACACACACACACACACACACACACACACACACACAGCTAGCTCTGTCGGCAGCTCAGTGGCTCTGTCGGCACCTCAGTGGCTCTGTCGGCAGCTGAGTGGCCATTTTGTGATTCTGAACAGCTGTGTGGATGCTTGAGCGAGGCCATCTCTTAGAAACAAACACCACGGGGGTTGACTGCATGGGTTGATCACCACGCAATAAACACTTTAAAAAACAAAGCTAACCAGGTTGGTGCACAGCGCTACCCTGCCTGCGTTTGGACCAGTGAGCGCTCTGTCATCTTGGTAAGGTCTCCTCTGCAATCCATCCCAAATACAAAGTGTGTGGGTCACCAGGTGTGTGTCTGTGTGTCACCAAGTGCAGCAGATAGATTTGTGCCTGCTAGTCTGTGGGTATGCTTCTGCTCTCTCCTCCCCATGTGAAATAATAACAACGACAATTATTATTATTATTATTATTATATTTACTCATTGTAATTGTAATAATAATATTATGATGGTGACAATTGTCTATTGTGTAAAACGGGAATCCAGTATATGTCAATTGTAAACTGTATATGCTAATGAGTGTCTTGTAAGCCCATGCGGTCCGGGACCCTCTGGGTATGAGACACGGAAATACAACCAAATCAATCAATCAATAAAGCATTATGATTATGAATATGCATATGATTATGATGATTATGGTTATGACGATTGTTGTGGTTATTTTTATGGATATTATTGTTATGGTGATGATTTATTATTATCAAAATAACTCTTGTGGCTCTTCTGCAGGACTGCACAGTCATCACACACAGAGTGTGTGTGTGTGTGTATGGATTTTAGCATAGCGGCACACAGCTCGAGCCGTATGGTGAATCTCATCAAAGTGTGTGTGTGCGTAGCGTCACCACTGCAGCAGCGTCCATTCTTCGTCCATTTCTTAATAAATGTTTGCTGCAGCTACATTAGAAATCAGATTTAAACAAGCAAAATGGACGAAATTACTATAATTTATGAGCATCTCAAAGCCGAGAAGCCACCCATTACAGTACATTATCGTGGACAGGAAGTCAGTGAGAGGTTATTCAGCGTTGCCGTGGGAATAACAGCGTGTGGGAGTCCTGGCAGGCCTTATTCAGGGCTTAGTGCAGGCAAACTGGATCAGTGGTTTGAAGAAGCTTACA
>JAINUG010000178.1:1498629-1518629 GCA_029706075.1 Aldrovandia affinis | reverse complement strand
ACGAAAATAAATGTTGTGACATTGCAGAAGCTTATCGAAACGATGCCACGGCGAATGCGTGCTGTAATCAAAGCTAAAGGTGGTCCAACGAAATATTAGAGTGTGTGACTTTTTTGGGGGACGGGCAGTGTATATCACCACACTGAACTAACTAACAACTACATCACCACACTGAACTAACTAACAACTATATCACCACACTGAACTAACTAACAACTATATCACCACACTGAACTAACAGCTATATCACCACACTGAACTAACAGCTATATCACCACACTGAACTAACAAACAACTACATCACCACACTGAACTAACAGCTATATCACCACACTGAACTAACAGCTACATCACCACACTGAACTAACAGCTATATCACCACACTGAACTAACAAACAACTACATCACCACACTGAACTAACAACTATATCACCACACTGAACTAACTAACAACTACATCACCACACTGAACTAACAACTATATCACCACACTGAACTAACTAACAACTATATCACCACACTGAACTAACAACTATATCACCACACTGAACTAACAGCTATATCACCACACTGAACTAACAGCTATATCACCACACTGAACTAACTAACAACTACATCACCACACTGAACTAACAGCTATATCACCACACTGAACTAACAGCTACATCACCACACTGAACTAACAAACAACTACATCACCACACTGAACTAACAGCTATATCACCACACTGAACTAACAGCTATATCACCACACTGAACTAACTAACAACTATATCACCACACTGAACTAACAGCTATATCACCACACTGAACTAACAACTATATCACCACACTGAACTAACTAACAACTATATCACCACACTGAAATAACAACTACATCACCACACTGAACTAGCTAACAGCCAGTACCTCCCTGGACACACTGCTATAGACTATTAATGCCAGTTCAGTTACCAGCCTTCATCCCTGTCACTCTGAAGTGAACAGAGCCCCCCTGCCAAACACACCTCTAATGAGATGTTGAATGCCAAGATCTTCAGGTAACTGGCAGAAGAAAGGAAACACGTCAGTACATTAAGGGTGCTGGCAGCTCTGTTGTGGTGTGGGGTGCATTTCCCTGGCATCGTTTAGTTCACTCAAAGCCATTCTGAGTGATCACCTTCATCCTACGGTGAAACAGTTCTCCACCGCCATCAACAAAACACCAAATGATGGAATTTTTCCTCCAATAGAGTTGTAGAATATATGCTAAGGTGCAGTTAATGGTTTGGGCAGCTCGCAAAGCCCTATAAAGACACTTTATATTGGTGTTTCTTTTATTTTGGGAGTTACCTATATGTGCTAATGGTAAAAAAGAAATTGAAAAAAAATATTAACACAAACTGGATTAAACTTGTATCAACATACGTTTCTCTCTATATTTTAAAAAAGCCTTTTAAATTTCTGTGACATTCGATTTGTTTGGGTTTTCCAGATGCACACAGCTGATAAGTGTGACAGTTCATTCCCCAGAATAATGAAATAGCTGCTAAAGTGCAGTGGAGTATCTGAGGAGAGGCAAGGCCCACTTTACCCCAGAGACCTCACCTCACTGGTGGGCCACTCGTCACTAAAAGAGCTCTCCTTCCTTCCGCACATCTCCTCCAGGAATGTGGGATCATGGGAGGAGGAGGCAGGCAGGGGGAGGGGGAGAGAGAGAGAGAGAGAGAGAGGGGGGCGCGAGAGGGAGGGAGGGAGGGAGAGACAGAGAGAGAGAGAAGGAGAGAGAGAAAGAGAGAGGACAAGAAAGGGAGAGAGAGAGAGAGAGGGGGCGCGAGAGGGAGGGAGAGAGAGACAGAGAGAGAGAGAAGGAGAGAGAGAAAGAGAGAGGGCAAGAAAGGGAAAGAGAGAGAGAGAGGGAGAGAGAGACAGAGAAACAGAGAGGGAGAGGGAGAGTGAGGGAGGGAGGGAGCGAGAGAGAGAGGGTGAGAAAGGGAAAGAGAGAGAGGGAGGGAGGGAGGGAGAGAGAGAAACAGAGAGGGAGAGAGAAGTAGAGAGAGAGAGAGAGAGAGAGAGGGAAAGAAGGAGGGGGAGAGAGAGAGAGAGAGAGAGGGCGAGAAAGGGAAAGAGAGAGAGGGAGAGGGAGAGGGAGGGACAGAGAAAAAAAATTAGGCAGGGAGGCAGAAGATGCACTGGTGTTGAAGAGACAAGGTCTAAAAGGTGCATGGAACGTTCCCAAAAACACACAGCCCTCTTCAATTAGAGTGGACAGCGCCTCAACACCCTCCTCCCAGGCGGTCAAGGCCAGACACATTTCACATCGCAGGGGCTGAGCGGACGCTCGTATCCAGAGCAATTTACACAGATTACGTTTGTATGTACATGTTTATTTATGACATATAACCCATTCGTACAACTGGATGTTTACTGGAGTAATTCAGGTTAAGCATCTCGCTCAAGGGTACAGCGCCAGTGCAGTGCCCCGCCTGGGCATCAATCCTGCAACCTCTGAGTTCCAAGCCCAGTTTCCTAACCGTCATAGCGCACTGCCACCCTATACATTATAGATTTCAGTGGGCTACAATCTGGGTCTCTTATTTAAACACCCTGCCAGTTCAGTGTCCCCCACTGTCACCCCTTCAGCGAACCCAAGCAAGCACCCTTCCAACCGCAGCAGCAGCGCATTATTTACTAGAAACGGGACGGGCTGACACAGCCGCCCCGCTGCGCTCGAGGCCACAGCGGCAAGCCGTCTCCCCGCACAACGCCGACGCTTTCTGCGCGTTACAGGTTCGGCGCGGGACGCCGCCCGACGGATTTCACGCACATTTGCCACGATCGCGGTCTCGCGCAGAGTGTTTAAAACCCGTTGCTGCTCGGCATGACCGCTTCTGCGCAATAGTCTGCAGAAAATAAATAAATAAACGACGGACGGCGCTTTGAAGACGCTGCTCATTAACGCACGGCTCGTGTCGGTAAGGGGGGAGAGAAGCTCGCGAAGTCAATTTGGCGCGAGATGAGCGGAGCGGAGAGGAGCGCGTGGAGCCGAGGTGCACGTTTTCAGCCACTGCGGAACCCACAGCACGAGCGGATGTTTTAAAAGAACAGTAAGGAGGGGAAGAAGCCTGGTTCAGAGGAGCACCTGGGGTTGCCCGGGTCTCGGGAGGGCTGGGGAGCTCATCGACCGCGCGCATGTTCTGCAGATCTGTGCCGGAAACTGATGCGGTGGAGTGAACAATTTAACCTGCAACCTTTGAATTATTTATCGGTTCTGCCACGCCCCCCGCCTCCCATTACTTTCAGCGTGGAAAGTGATATTTACTGTACTATGTTCAACAAACGCCCTGAGCAAATCACTGCACAATGATTTAGACAATTTAAAAAAGCACTTTACACATACTTCGACCCACTGGCTTTGATTGCAGGGATTTACTGGGGAAATCTGGCGCCGTTTGGGAAAGAGTCTTCCTGCAGTTGGACACGCCTCTGATTTGGAGTTTTAATGAAGCCAAGCAGCTGTGCTATGAGCAATACAGAGCAGGAGGACACCTTACCCCAAAATATCTCTCTCTCTCTCTCTCTCTCTCTCTCTCTCACACACACACACACACACACACACACACACACACACATACATACATACATACATACATACATATACACACTCACATATACACACACACGCACACACATACATACATACATATACACTCACATATACACACAAATACACACACACACACACACACACACACACACACTCACATACACACACACACAAATTCACAAGCACACACACTTTCTCACATGCACATACACACACACACACACACACACACGCACACGCACACACACACATACATACATACATACATACATACATATACACTCACATATACACACAAATACACACACACACACACTCACTCACTCACATACACACACACACACACACACACATTCACAAGCACACACTCTCTCTCTCACACACACACACACACACACACACACACACACACACACACACACACACACACACACACACACATACATACATGCATACATACATACATATACACACTCACATATACACACAAATACACACACACACACACACACATTCACAAGCACACACACTTTCTCACATGCGCACACACACACACACACACACACACACACACACACACACACACACACACACACACACACACACACACACACACACACACAGACGTTACCGATGCGGATGCAGAGTGCCAGGTCAGAGACTGGGTCATGTTGGGGGCTCTCTCCTCCGCGGCGGCGGCCGCCAGCTCGGCGCTGCTCTTGCACACGTAGCCGCAGTTCCTCTGGATCACCGTGCGGAGCCCCTCGAACAGAACCACGCTGGTGGTGCAGCCCATCGCCTCACCCCGGTCCGGAAACACTCACCCCCTTCTTCTCTCCCTCTCGCCCTCTCTCAGAGTCCCTTCAGCGCGAGCAGCTGATGACCCGCTTTCCCTGCCTCACCCCGGCACCACCTCGCTCCATCCCCCCAGCAGCGCCACGGGAGGGTAGACCCGGGCTGGACCCGGCCGGGCCTGGGCGTGGCTGCTGGAGGTTCTGCAGAGAGGAGAGTCTGCGTGTGTGTGTGCGTGTGTGTGTTGCTCCAGGCAGGAGGCAGAGAGGCTCTGTGTATCTGCGTGTGAGTCTGCAGAGAAGCGCTGCTGGTCTGATCAGCAGGGATGGGGTGCTGACAGCACTGCTTGTGCTGCTGCTTCTGACTCCGTCTCTCTCTCTGTATCTCTCTCTCTCCCTCTGCCTCTCTCTCCCTCTGCCCCCCTCTCTCTCTCTCTCTGTATCTCTCTCTCTCCCTCTGCCTCTCTCCCTCTGCCTCTCTCTCTCTCTCTGTATCTCTCTCACTTTCTCTCTCTCTGTGTATCTCTCTCCCTCTGCCTCGCTCTCTCTCACTTTCTCTCTCTCCCTCTCTCTCCTCTCCCTCCCTCATTCCCCGGACGGCTCATCTCTGCTGTGTTTAAGAGTCTTTGGCTCGTATATAATAACATATACATGACAGCGAGTCGTTTGCTCTTCATTTCATCCCCTGACCCATATCCGACGACACGGGAGCACACATACAGTATATTCAAAATGTGTCTCTCCCTCTCTCGCTCATTCACGCACACGCACACGCACACGCACACAAGCAGATATATCAGAGGGTGACAGGGCGACAGTGAGACACTACTGGAGTACCTGCCTCCATCTTCCAAAGTCATGCCAAGAGCAACATGGCTGACTGCTCATTGAGTTCAGCTCAGCATCAGAGAAGGCGGGAGCGCGTATCCCTGTGACTGCGCCGCGCGAACACCGCACTCTGCGACGCTAACGGGGAACGGCAGGGACAGGCAGGTGGGCGCCGTCACAGGTGCTGCCCCACTAAGGTGTTCCCAAATGTTGGGAGCGGTGCTCTCCCTCCTCCCTTTCCCTGGCCACACGGTGACCTGTGGACTGCTCCTTTGCTTGTGGGCGGATCACCCCATCCCCATCCCAGCCAATCCCGGGCCCTCTACGCAACACCCCAGCCAATCCCCGCCCCTCTGAACCACAGCTACAATATAATGTAGAATATATTTAAGCGTTTAGCAGACGCTTTTATCCAAAGCGACTCACAGCAGTGAACGCATACATTTTTCAGTATATGTGGTCCCAGCGGGAACCCAACCCACAACCTAAGCGCTGTCGGCGCCATGCTCTACCTACTGAGCCACACAGAACCAGCTAACCCAGACTGCCCCCTACTGGCCCCTTGGGGGCTGAACATGCAGTGCTTTTCCCCTCAGCGATCTGTGTTTGCATACCGCGTCAAGGACAGGCCGGCGTTTAAGCCTCTGATACTCCGACATCAAGCAACTCGTAACTCATAATAAAGATTACACGCTGTCCAAATCACAGAGGGCTCTGGCTGTGCAGAGGGCACGGAAAAGACTAAGGCATTACAAGTATGTCCAGCTGATACCATTAGTAAATAATAATAATAATATTGTAAAGAAAAAATAATAAAACAATTAACAGATTTAATACCGGTAATGACGCAACCCTTTCATTCCTACAAGTACTACCACAGGCACAATACAAAACCAGATATTCTACTAAGAGAAACTGACACTTCATACATTTCTTTTAATAGGGGCAACACTTTGGGATCTGCTGGAGGCTGGTGTTGAGAGGACATACAGGTAACTGCCAAAATAAAGGAAACACCAACATAACGTGTTCTAACAGGGCGTTGGGCCACCACGGGCCAGGACAGCTTTAATGCGTCTTGTCATAGATTCTACGAGTGTCTTGTACTCTATTGGAGGGATGCGACGCCATTCTTCCACAAGAAATGACATAATTTGGTGTTTTGTTGATGGTGGTGGAAAACACGGTCTCAGGCGCCGATGTTCAGTGAGGCGGAGATCTGGTGACTGAGATGGCCATGGCGTATAGTTTCCATGCTCATCAAACCATTGTCACCCTGGAAGAGACCACTTCCATCAGGATAGAAATGCGTCACCATATGATGAAGGTGATCACTCAGAACGGCTTTTTATGTATTGCTGTTTACCTCGCGCTAAGGAGTTGAGTAGGCGGGCAGATCATTTTGGCAGTTACCTGTAAATTCTATGAAAGCAGAAAGTTCAGGTTCATCACAACAGCCAGATAGGCACAAACAAGGCCTCAGGGCTGCAAGCCCAGAGTAAGCGTTGAGTTAGCGTTGAGTAGAGAGAGCCTGGAGCGCAATCGTGCATGAGCTCACTCTGTGGGTCTGTTACGGGACGAGTTGGAGCGTGCGGAGAGCGGGCTCTCGTTGAGCAATGACAGGGCGCTGTCAAATCTCCGTTTGTTTACAATATTTCAGGGATTTTTTTTGGAGGGGGGCTGCACATCCAGCTCTGGCAGGTGACCCCCCCCGCCATAGTTTCTACCTGCAGTACCTCTCGCTCACCTGAGTGACATGCGTGCTATTGAAAGGCCTTTAGAGAATAATAATATATATATATATTTTCCCAGTTTTTCTCCCAGTTTGATTGCCAATTATACCCTCTATTTATCTAAATTCACCCTCCCCCACGAGTCCGCCGCCCATCCTCTGGGTAATGAGCCAATTTCCCGGGCCGGCAGATTCACCTCCTCCTCCGAGACGGAACCCGACCACGGACACTCTTCCGCTCCTCGACGAACTCGTGCCGGCTCACCCTCCCACCTCCCCTTGGGGCGGACAGCCAAATGCGGACGGCCAGGGTCGGTCTGGCAGAGACGTGTTTCGAAGATACGGTGCGTTAGACCGCTATGCTATCCGCCACCCTCCTTTAGAGACTTTAACACACAGCAGTTCTGCAGCCAATCCGTGCGCTCGAGGCGATACTACAGGGTACCCAGATGGACACAGTCCACATGCAAATTCAACGTTTTCCATAACGTTCATCTCAGGGGAAATCATTTGTATCTTCCGGCCTAACAAAAAAAATCTGACCTCAAACTACAGGAGGAACGGAAGCCGGAGGGTCACCCAAGATGTGAACCACAGAAGAATGTGTTGGCTGGGCCCTGTGCTCAGAATGGAGCAGAACTGCATTCCCTAAAACTGCTCTAAAAATGGACACCACCGGGGCAAAGGGAAGGCAGGGGGACAGAAAACCACGATGAGTCGTGTAGCATAGGCGGTAGTGTAGTGTAATGGCTAAGGAACTGGGCTTGTAACTCAGAGGTTGCAGGTTCGATTCCCAGGTGGGAATCTGCCGTTGTACCCTTGAGCACGGTACTGAACCTGAATTGCTTCAGTAAAATATCCAGCTGTATAAATGGATTGTATGTAAAGAAATGTCATGATTGAAATGGCTTAAAGCGATGGGGTTATGGGTAACCCAGGGGTGTCCAATCTTATCTGAAAAGGACAGCACAGCACTAAAACACCTGATTCAACAAAATCGAACAAAAAGCCTGCACCCACACCGACCCTTTTGCCCCCACACCGGCCCTTTTGCCCCCACACCGGCCCTTCTGCGCCCACACCGGCCCTTCACGGATACAATTGGACAGCCCTGGGTTAAAGTGGTGACCTGCCCATTGCAGTGCAGCTCATTGGTTTGTGCTGATCAATGGCAAAGTCAATTCCTCAATTTCTGCTGAACACCAGCGATGTGGGTCATGAGACCGGTCAACGGGTCAACAACACTGAGCCTAACCCATACACTACACTACACTACACCCCCACACCCAGAACACTGAGCCTAACCCATACACCACACTACACTACACCCCCACATTCCATACCAATAACAGCATTAAAGGGATCTTTCTCCCAAAAATATACATTTCCTGATTTATTACTTACTTCTGGTGTCTGATCAATCCATCCAGATAGTTGTGTTGTTAACGTTCTGCTTATTTAGCTCTCAGTGTCGTGAGCTAGTGAATGCCAAATATAATGGAAGTCAATGGTCAGATATCTCACACACATAAACAGATGGTAAGATCACCTCAGACTCTCTTTGTTTCACCTCATTTGGTCTCATAACACTTTTGGAAGCTGTAAATGTTTAAATCAACGGCTGAAATGGTGAATGATTCTGACTTCTTGAAGATGAAAATATCAAAACATGTCCTGGTAAAAAAAAAAAACAGTACTGAGAAATGGATGACTTTGGAAAGTTACATCATTGGCCATTGATTCAAACATTTACAGCTTCCAAAACTATCTGGGCAGACTGACACCAAGTAGCAAAGCATGAAATGTAGATTTTGGGGTGGAAGATCCCTTTAACACATCAGTGTCAATCCCATAATGAAACATTCAAACCAACAGGAACAAAAAAAACATCTGTACTTCTGTACCCATACTTCTATATAATATAACAATGATAATATATGTGCCGCCTTCCGGACGCTTTTACCCAAAGCGAATTACAGTAATGAATGCATACATTTTTCAGTGTATATCAAACCCACAACCTAGGCGTTGTCAGCACCAAGCTCTACCTACTGAGCCACACAGAACCATACTGTATATACAGGAGTGTACAGTGTAGCTTGCTTTATTAATTAATTGATTTTAAGGTACGATCATTTCCAAACCGGGCCTGGAGTGGAGTGTAACGTTTCATACTTCCATACTTCATACAGTCACAACCATACTGCACATCTCTGTGGTTATTAAATATGAATGTGGATCTATAAAGCCCCTTTTGGCAGAAGACCAGCCGAAGCCCTGGGTGTTGAAAATGAAGGATGATATTTATACAGAGTAGTGGCACATTTTATGTTTTTTTTTTTGTTTATTCGTCAATGACAGAGTAAAAAAAGGTTCAGCAAACAAGGAAGCGGGCAAAAAGACCCCTATAGCCCCCCCTCTCGACTCGACTCAGCAGAAATGGATTTCCTTCAGGAGTAAGCTGAGCCCTTCCCTCTGGATGGCGTTAATATTTCAGCAGTGTCCGACACGGTCACCTACTTTCAACTGGGGGATACAGGGAGAGAGGAGTCAAACAGCTCAGCCTAGAGGTCAGAGAGAGAGAGAGAGAGAGAGAGAGAGAGAGAGAGAGAGAGAGAGAGAGAGAGAGAGAGAGAGAGAGAGAGAGAGAGAGAGAGAGAGAGAGAGAGAGAGAGAGAGAGAGAGAGAGAGAGAGAGAGAGAGAGAGAGAGAGAGATGAAAGTGAAAATAGAGAGAGAGAGATGGATAGCTAAACATAGTTCAATAAATTAAAATGTCCTCATTTGAAATACCTTCATTTTTGTGACAAACGATGGGAAAGTGAGAGTCCTGTTTGAGGCCAACAGCCCCACAGGGAAGACAAAACATGTGAGCCTGTCACTATGAGCGACCACCTTATAATGGTTAGGGAACTGGGAGGTTGCAGGTTCGATTCCCAGGTGTATCACTGTCGTTGTGCCCTTGAGCAAGGTACTTGCTTCAGTAAAATATCCAGCTGTATAAATGCATTGCATGCAAGAAATGTAAACCGTGTAAGTCACTCTGGATACGAACGTCTGCTAAATGCCTAAAGTGTAAACGTAAAAAAATACAGATATAATTATATATTCAATAAAAACACCAACAACTTTTTCTATTTTTATTGTTATATATAATAATCATTATCACCTCTGTATATATGCTATTTGGTTTATATATATATATATATTTATATAATGTACTATATATATTTTACATTGTACACTATGTGTTTGCAATAATTACTGTCAAGCCAGTGAAGCATGCTGAACTGAATTGAATTGACAGCGAGTTGGAGAATGGGGGAGAGAGAGAGAGAGAGAGAGAGAGAGAGAGAGAGAGAGAGGGAGAGGGAGAGGGAGAGGGAGAGGGAGAGAGAGAGTGGGAGGCAGGAGGAAGAGGAAGAGGAGGAAGGGGGAAGGGGTGCAGACTCTAGTTCTCTGGGATCTCTCCCCAACCCCCCACCCCCCATCCCCCATGCCCTGCAGCAGAGTGGACCAGACCGGATCGGACCGGACCAGACAGTTCAACCAAAACGGGTGCGTCAGCTCGTGAGGCCAACTGCATTCCGAGCCCCCCGCCCCCCATGTCACAATGAAACGAGAGAACTACACAATACCAATGCAATAAAAGGACAGTGGAACAGGAATAGGCAGGACTGCAATGGGTGGAATGACAGAAATGAGCACAGTTGTGTTTCGCCCCTGGAAGCAGGAGTCCTTTAAGGCACGCTTATTCTGTCCTCTCTCTCCGAGTCTGGGGGGCACCCGGGTGTGGAACCCTGGGTAATGGGGGCGGGTGGGCGGACGGGCGCGAGCCCCATGGGGGTCGTATTTAAACAGCACACAGCGGCGCATGCCCCATGGCAACAGGCCTGCTGACATTCTGCTCAGGAATCACAGAGCTCTGCACTCTACATTTACGACTGACATGTTTTAAAACACAATAATAATAATCTTTTTACAATTATTACTCTTTAATTTCGTGCAAGTGTAGCAGAGCTCAGAAGGCGTGAGTTAAAGTTGAGCGCGTGAGCGTCCGCTGCAGAAAGTGACGTCGATAAGAGTGTGATTAGTTCCCAGAGTTGGGGCCTTGAGTCTTTAGCTCAGCGGGTTAATCGCCGAGATCCTCGGTTCGTAGCTCGCTACAGGCAGAACCAACTCCGTTACACATCCTTGAATATATTTGTATTTATTTATTTGTTTAGGAGCATAGCATTGTTACAATGTTAAAGCATAACCTAAGTTAAGGCAAAACAAGCATCGGATGCATTGCATTATAGCCAAACGCTTGTTTCCAACACCTGCCCCCAATAAACCACAGAAAAATAAAAGTATATTTAATTTTTTTTTTAACATTAAACAAGTATGAATATTACCAGAGAACAACGGCATGAGAGGACGACTACACCGATGTGTGGGAACATTGAATGAACGCGGCAAAAGCTAAATCACGCAAATGGCTTCATCTCCCTGAGATTTGCACCCGGAACCTGGCACCCCCTGCAGAGCCACACCTCGACGGCACCGTGCGCAGAAAACACACTCGTTTGATGAAAGCAAGAGCAGAGCCAATACAAAACCACTCACTCAAACCAGCAGCAGCGCCAACAAATGGATCTGTGCTGATCTTTACCGCGACTAAAGAAAACGAAAAAATGTCAGGGCGACGTAAGAGAGGTACGGTACCGGCTCTGGGTCCGGCTGGGACGAGTCAGGGGGCTCCAGCGCACTCTTCATCGCTTCAGTGTCTCACCCCGAACCCTGGAACGGGAGCTTCAGAGGAGTGCTGCAGCCTGGTGCTCCTGGAACATTCCTCACGTCGAGTCTGTGCAGCACAATCCCTGCTGGCACCTGAGCCCCACCCAGAGAGAGCCTGCCCCCACCCAGAAAACAGCCTGCCCCCACCCAGAACACAGCCTGCCCCCACCCAGAGAGAGCCTGCCCCCACCCAGAACACAGCCTGCCCCCACCCAGAACACAGCCTGCCCCCACCCAGAACACAGCCTGCCCCACCCAGAACACAGCCTGCCCCCACCCAGAGAGAGCCTGCCCCCACCCAGAGAGAGCCTGCCCCCACCCAGAACACAGCCTGCCCCCACCCAGAACACAGCCTGCCCCCACCCAGAACACAGCCTGCCCCCACCCAGAGAGAGCCTGCCCCCACCCAGAACACAGCCTGCCCCCACCCAGAACACAGCCTGCCCCCACCCAGAGAGAGCCTGCCCCCACCCAGAACACAGCCTGCCCCCACCCAGAACACAGCCTGCCCCCACCCAGAGAGAGCCTGCCCCCACCCAGAACACAGCCTGCCCCCACCCAGAACAGAGCGTGCCAGCAGCAGGGCTGCTGTTTATATGGTAATAGCACACAGAATAACTTTAGTACATCTGTGTGTGCTTTATGGAGCAGTCGGCCCAAAACAGATGGCTTCAGCAGGTGGGGGAAAATGGCGGGGGGGGTTCCAGGTATTTGTAGGACTGATGTGGCACACGCCAAAAACACACACCTGTCCATAATTTGTAAACACTAAACATATACCAGTCTGGGGACCCTGTGAACGCACATGCTAAATGCTAAAAATGCACCAGCCCAGGATTTGTGAATTCACGCACTAAAAACATACCAGCTGGGACACACACTAAAAACATGCTAAAACAAACCATGATGGAAGTTTGAAAAAGTACCAGCCCTAGACCCTGCGCACGCTAAACACATACCAGCCTGGCCTCTATGTATGCACACGCTAAATACGTACATACCAGCCGTGACACACGCAATCAATCTTCTCACCAGGGTTGCCAGATTGACATACTTGTATTTTCAATGTGCAAGAATAAAAGGCTCAGTGACAGGGTAAGAACCACAGATGTTCCGGAGACACGTTGCCATTTTGGCACTTTGCCACTCTCTACCGGCCCATATTTCAAATGTGCTTAACTACAGTAACCCATCAAAGTAACTCATCTGTGGGGGGAGCCTCGGATAGCGTAGCGGTCTAAAGCACTCGCTTTACGAATGCAAGCTGCTTGTTACAGCCTCGGTTCGAAACCTGACTGTACTGGACCGGCCCTGGCTGAGAGGCCAAATCAGGGGCAGTGTTTGGCTGTCCGCCCCGGGGGGAGGGGGGGGTTAGAAAAGGTGAAAGCGAAGGGTGTCGCTAGAAAGCAGGTGGGAAAATTCCATCTCGGAGGAGGAAGATCATCGCCGGCCTCGGGGAATTAGCTTGCCCCGTAGAGACAGGCGGAGAGTTTGTGGGGGAGGGCGAATCAAAATAAATAGAGGGTATAATTGGCCACTAAATTGGGAGAAAAGCAGGGAAAAAATGCGAAAAAAATAACATTAAAATAAAAATAATAATTTAATTATTGCACCCCAGGCAGAAAGGGCAAAACTCCATGCACACTTTGGAAATTAAAATAGTGAGCTCCATGGGAGGGGGGTTCTGGAGGAACTAATCAGAAAGCGAGACTGCGTGTAGGATTGCGTGTTTATGTGAGAGTTGTAAATTGTTGATTCACATGTCAGGTAAATGATTTCCTTGGCGCTAATATGCCGTTGAGTGGTCATGCCAATAAAGCATACTTGAATTAGAATTCGCTATAATTTGCAAATTGATTGTGCCATTATTTGTATGCTTTGGCAATACAATGTCTTGTACTTGTGAAAGAAAAGCTGATTTGAATTGAATTGATTTGAGTGAGACAGTGTGTGTGTGACAGAGAGAAAGAGATAGAGAGAAGGAGAGAGAGAAAGAGGGGGAGAGAGGGAGAGGGAGGCAGAGGGGGACAGAGAGAGAGAGAGGGAAAAGGAGGCAGAGGGTGAGAGAGCGAGAGAGAAAGAGAGAGAGGGAAGGAGGGAGGGAGAGAGAGAAGGAGGGAGGGGGTCTAGGGCAGACACCGTGTCCCACACTGCGCACAGCTGCTGGCTCGGAGACGCGGTCCAGGCAGAGACAGGTGGGCCTCCAGGTGGCACAGCCGGCAGGTTCCGGCTGGATCACCGCACCTGGAAGAGCCGCACGGTTTCACACGACCTGCGGGCCTCCCAGCCGGGCGAAGCGCCGCTTGGGTTTACGGGCCATCGGTGACTACAGTCCCGGGAGTCTGCTGGTGTAGCTCCACACACCCACATACATTTCTTTTTACACACAATCCAATTTATACAACAGGATATTTTACTGAAGCAATTCAGGTTAAGCACCTTTAGAGCAAGGGTCCAACGCCAGTGCCCCCGCCTGGGAATCGAACCTGCAACCTTCCCGTTACAAGTCCGGTTCCCCTAAGCCATTTTCACAGCCTATGGTGCACGTGCAGAATTTCTTCATCTCTGATCAGGAACAGAAGAAAAAAAAAAAAAAAAAAAAAAGACCAAACTCATAAATCACTTTTGAAATGATCCCCAGCGGATTCCCTCTGAACCCTCCCCACATTACCCCGGGGACGGGGCGGTCCTGTCATGTTTATGAAAGAGGGTCGTTTCGGTGCGTCGGCCGGGAACGTTGGGGAAACGCTGTTCCGTTAGGGCCTCCGTGCGGAGCGTGGCGTCCACGAGCTGCAGGAGGAGAGATGTCTCCCAGCTGACGCTCAGCTGGGCCCGGTCACGAGAGGATGGAGAAAACCCAGACCGTTCCGGGAGGACCGGAGATCAGGCAGAGCGAGAGAGGGAGAGACGAATGGACAGATCAGAGAGAAAGAGAGAGATGAATGGACAGATCAGAGAGAGACGAACGGACAGATCAGAGAGAGAGGGAGAGGCGAATGGACAGATCAGACAGAGACAAACTGACAGATCAGAGAAAGAGAGGGAACAAATGGACAGAGCCGAGAGCCCAAGCTTCAAAACATATGCTACACTTGCACGCATATAAAAGACAGCTGTAAAGAGTTAAGAGCAATCTGAAGAACAATAACGGAAGTGTTGCCGCATTGCAGTTCTTCTTGTTACAGCGTGACATCGTGATAGCTCATTTTCAAGCCAGCGGCGTTTTGGCAATTCCGAAAAGCTGCGCACACATCTCGGGGATAGGCAACATGAGCGCAAGTATAACGAAGCATAAATCAAGGGGTCCTGGAATGCAGGTCGCCCCACTGCGGCCACGCTTCGAAACCCGACTGTGCCAGACCAGCCCTGACTGGGAGCACTGATCGGGGGCGGTGTCTGGCTGTCCGCCCCAGGGGAAGGGGGGAGGGAGAGCCGGCATGGGCTCGCCGAGAAGCGCGTCCCTGTAAGACAGGTGGGCGAGTTCCATTTCAGAGGAGACGGATCATTGCCGGCCTCTGGGTTTAAGCTTGCCCCGTAGTGACGGGCAAGAAGGAACTCGCCCCCCTACTTGCTGGAGACACCCTTCGCGCTTCTCGGCGAGTTCGTGCCGGGTCTCCCTCCCCCCTCCCCCTGGGGTGGACAGCCAAACACCGCCCCCGATCGGGGCTCCCGGCCAGGGCCGGTCTGGCACAGTCGGATTTCGTACCGCGACCGCAATAGGCGTCTCACACTCGCAAAGCACCAGTCAATGCGAGTGCGTTAGACCGCTACGCTATCCAAGGCCCATGCGTGCTCATTTTTGACATGCGTGCACATTTTTGCGCAATTTGTTCTTTTTCCATCTGAAGGCCACCTCGCTGACCCACAGGATCGAAGACGGAGTGTGCGTGATCAATGAGCCCCCAGCCAGCCCACAGACAGGCAGAGCCAGGATGCATTAGCAAGCCCAGACCAAGCCGTGGAGACGCCGGGCTGTCTCTTCCTGTCCTCCTTCCAAACTCCCCCCGCTTCCACCCCCTCCCCCCCTCCCCCAAGAACCCCACTCCTTCCATCTGGAGACAGTGCCCCCTCCCCCTGCTCTGCTCTGCCCGCTGGCCTGCCCACAGGCTTGAGGTTTCCTGACACTATATTCTGTGGGTTTGTACACATTTCCACACGGGGATTTTATACTGTTTAAATGAGGGCTTGCACCCCTGGACGTTACAGGTTTAAATTCCCAGGCGCAGCGCTGCCATGGAGAAGATGTGCACCTGCCTTGCATCCAGCCAGTACGAATGCAAAATGTGCAAAAGGTGTGAGTGAGCTAATGTAAATAGCTTTGGATATGGGATAAATAATGGAATTTCTGAATAAAGCCAGACACCCAATCCACACAATGAGAGTGAGCTGTACCTTGGGGGGGGGTTCACACTGTTGGAAAAGCGTCCACAACACACGTCCCCCCCCCCCCATCGGCTGGAGTTTCCACTCTTAGGGGTCATCTGTGTCTTTGCCGGGGGGGTCACAGAAAACAATAGGGAACCCTGACATCATTCCAACATCCAGCCGCAAGAGTGAAAACACTGCACCCCCCTGGGGAACAGAGAGGAAAGTGTGTGTTTCCTCCTGTTTTATAAACACTGTTTATAAACCCCGTACTGAACGCACTCCTACACCAAAATCAGCCCCATACTGAACACACTTACCCCTACACCCACAACTTCCCCTTACTAAACACACTTCTACACCCACAACTGCCCCTCAAACACACTTCCCCACACTCCAAACACTCCCTAACACCACATCAAGACCCAGCTCAATGCTGTTCCACGAGCCTGCATTACTATCCCCGTCCTTTCAATGGAAGAATTCTGTCAAAACAACCAACGGAATTTGTGAATACACGGGCATGGCAGCACATGCAACTGCACATTACGAAACACGTCTATTCTTCAAACACAGAACACTCTGCTGGAAAACATGGCACGGAGTCCAGAGGCCGACTTTGTGAGCCGCTTTGGTTCAGATAATAAAAAAATTTAAAAACAAATTATACATTTTGTTTCAGATTTTTCTCAGTTTTTCTCCCCAATTTGGAAGCCAATTACACCCTCTATTTACTTTGATTAACCCTCCCCCACGAACTCGCCGGCCCATCTCTACGGGGCAAGCTACTCGCCGACCCCCTTTCTGGAGACACCCTTTGCGCTTCACAGCGAGTTCGTGACGACCGCCCTCCCCCCTCCCTCGGGAGCGGACGACCAAATACCTCTCCCGATCGTGGCTGACGGCCAGGGCTGGTCTGGCAGAGACGGTTCAGATACATTTTCATTTCTGGTTTTGCACCTCGAGGCGAATCGTTACGGCTTAACCCCGCGCACCGTGGGACAAAGCTAACCGTGCTGTCTGTCTGTCTGTCTGTGCGTGACCTGGAGCTCGTTTCTGATTTCCTTGGCTCCGGTTCAACAGACGTCAGAGAGGACAAGCTGAGACAATACAAGAGCCTCTTTTTTTCCGAGCCCAAGTATTGCCTCATGTCCTTACTCAGAGGAAAGCGCCGATACGGCTCGTCGCTGAGGCAGACATCTAAACGCAGTTTATTTAAAATGAGATCTTTTTCCCCGCCCTCCTTCAACAAGGTGGTCCTGTTTTTGGTTAAAAGAAACGATGCTATCAACATGACAACAGTGTCTTTGAATCCACCGCAGGGCTAATCTTCTAAAGCTACTGTAAGGGGAAGCCAGGCTGCCAGTTCCTCATGAAAGTATTTTAATGTTTAATTTTCATGAAAAGTATTTTTTTATCGTCCTAGGTCATGGCTAAGTTTGGAGAATCATCATCGGTTCCGTGTGGCTCAGTAGGTAGAGCACGGCGCTGACAACGCTTAGATTGTGGGTTCGATTCCAACTGGGACCACATATACTGAAAGATGTATGCACTCACTACTGTAAGTCGCTTTGGATAAAAGCGTCTGCTAAATCACATGCAAAATGACATTCCTGCTAACCAAACAAGCCGTGATGGAGATCACAGTGCCGTCTTTGCGATAACTGTACATAAAGCGTGAGATATATCGTTGCAACGGAACGATTTGGAAATCATAAAGACGGCACTGTGATCAAAATCATAGCTTGTTTGGTTTCGTTTTTAGCAAGAATGGCGTTTATCAGTTTTTGCGTATGAACTCTTCATATACTGTACATCATATCTAGAGAAGGATCATTCCAGGAAGAAAATCTCAGAAATAAAATATTTACAATAACACTTTTTTTTTGTCTCACTAAATATTGATCAAACTGCTGAGAAGTTTCCATGGCCTTAAAAAGGCAAGGGTACACATGGGGAATAATAAGTAAACTTTGCAGCACTGCTGCAGTGAAATTTTGTCCCCAGTTCCCCATTATTTTCAAAGCAGGTGTGCTAGCTGTAAGCTTTTTTCCGTGACAAATTCTTGACACCGATGCGCCTGCAGCTTTAAACAGTCAAAAAGCGCTGAATATAAAACTTCATTGACAGAATGTTGCATTTCATTGACTGCTAATTTAATCTGAAGAGAAACCTTTTTTGGCTTGCTGATGGTTGTAAGATGGAAAGAGCTCAGGAATCTGAAGGACACTGCTCGTTACGAGATGGCTAAGGCTAAGACATCCCACCCAACACACACTTACACACACTGCAGATACCCACACACACATGCACGCACACTGTCAAAAATACACGCGAAGAGGCGACGGTCTTAACTGCACTGAGAGGAGAGGAGAGGAGGATGAGGCACCCCTGGATAAGGACACCTATTGAGCATGACAAATTGGCGCTAATACACCCAGAGACCCAGTGTAGCAGATTCCTGTATCACCTGACTGCCTTCACGAAGCTCTGCCCTTCGACTGCGCTATGGATGAACTGCATTTCTGAGGTACCCAGGAAGGGAGGGAAAAAAAAATGTAGCTAATGAAATCATTACAGTAAGTCTTTATTTCCCATCTTTCCGAACTAAAAACCTACAGACCTAAGACAGAGAGAGAGAGAGAGAGAGAGAGAGAGAGAGAGAGAGAGAGAGAGAGAGAGAGAGAGAGAGAGAGAGAGAGAGAGAGAGAGAGAGAGAGAGAGAGAGAGAGAGAGAGAGAGAGAGAGAGAGAGAGAGAGAGAGAGAGAGAGAGAGAGAGAGAGAGAGAGAGAGAGAGAGAGAGAGAGAGAGAGAGAGAGAGAGAGAGAGAGAGAGAGAGAGAGAGAGAGAGAGAGAGAGAGAGAGAGAGAGAATACCCTGGAACACAGCGGCCCAAGGCCCACTCACACACTCAAAGGGCTCCGGTCAGACCCTGTTTACGGAGCATGGCTCCCACACCCCTACTCTCCAGCCCTCGCACGCCAGCCAAGGCAGCTGCTGCCACCTACAGGCTGCCGACGGCACTGCAGCCCGACGGCCGGCAGCAGAGCCGTGCGCCCCTCAGGGGAAGAGACACACCTGGAAATGATCAGGAAACACCTGAGGAGATTTAACAACACACGGGCCGGATGAACAGAGACTCCCACGCAAGAAGACCGTGGTACACTCCCACCCGCCCCCACAACCACTCATCTCTGCTCTCTCTGGGCTTCTGTTCGTTTTTGGAACACCGGACCAAACAGCGGAACAGCAGAGCAGGGTGAGCAGCACAGGGTGAGGTGAACAGCACAGAGGGTGATCAGCACAGTCGGCCTTCACACATGCACCCTCCCTCCCTCCCTCAGCCCTGACGCCACTGACTCACCGACCCAGTGATGATCCTGCTGACACACTGTGACCATTGTTCCCTGATCCACACCGGGCCATCGGAGAGAGAGAGAGAGAGAGAGAGAGAGAGAGAGAACCGGGGGAAACCAGCCTGCTCAGGCCAGAGAAGCACAGGATCATCGTCATTACAGACCCAGCACTACATCAACCCACAGAACCAGACTATGATTACACTGAGCTACTTACAACTACTGGGGCAATTACAGAACCTCGGGGTGAGCCGAGAAACAGGAGAGAGAAAATGATTTGGGATAGCTGACCGGGGAACAGAACGTTCCTGCAGATTAACACTGATATACACACCTAACAGACTAACACTGATGTACGGCCCAAAAATGGACAGAGAGCGTCTGACAATAAACCAAAGGAAAGAGGCGGTGAACAATTCCAGTATTCGGGTCTGGAAATGAGCACTATCCGTCTCTGCTCTCGTAGCCCTTTTTATTATTATTATTTTTTAATTTGTTTCAGATTTTTCCCATTTTTCTCCCAATTTGGTTGCCAACTATACCCTCTATTTATTTCAATTCAC